>CM069237.1:25045388-25189038 GCA_035582765.1 Acer negundo | reverse complement strand
AAAGTACCCATGATATGCTTCAGATTCTTTTGAGTGCCTCTGCAAAAGATCAGAACATCATTTGCATAGAGTAAATGAGTTGGAGCCAAAAAAACCCTTGTGAAAGAAATCGGCAGAATCTGAGAAGAACCCACTAACTTTATCAATAATCTACTAAGGAAGTCCTCTGTAATGCTAAACAAAAGCGGAGAGAGAGGATCTCCCTGACAAACCCCTCTAGAGCAACAAAAATATCCCTTTGGAACCCCATTCAATAGAACTGAAAGCCAAGACGAATAAAGAATGATGTTTATCAAATCCATAAAAACAGAAGAAAACCTAAAAGCCTGAAGCACTCTGCAAAGGAAAGACCAATCCAAGGTGTCAAAAGCCTTGCGGATGTCAATCTTCATGGCCAAGTTACCCCTATAACACTTCTTCTACAACACATTCACACAGTCAGAAGCCAAAGCAATACAATCCTCAATATGCCGATCTCGAATGAATCCAAACTACTGAGGAGAAATAATCCTAGCGGCTGATCATGCCAAAATTGTTGTATATTTCAGCCCTAATTTCCTTATCCTTTGTCTCGTTTTCGTGTGTTTTAGCGACTCTTATGGGCTCTTTGTTCGTAATTGCAGGTATCTGTCCATTTCTAGTGTTTAGAGCGGGATGGAGGTATTTCGGGTGAAAAGGAACCAAAAGGTACATAAAGAAGGAAAAAGGGCATCAGAAGCTCATAAGGTGTGGCTGAGTGCGGGTCATCTAACCGCACTCCACCTATACTGTTGATAAAACCCGAGACCAGACTTCTAAAGATTTGATAAAGTGCGAGTCCCAACCGCACTTCACCCGCATTCTTGCCCAGGCCTGGAAGCTGAAATGTTAAGGAAAAGATAGTGTGCTGGTCACCTTACCCGCATAATTGAAGAAATCAGCCAAAAGTGTGCTGGTCCACATACCTGCACACTACCCACGCACTACCAACACAGTTGAAGAAATCAGCTGAAAGTGTGCTGGTCCACTTACCTGCGCACTACCAACACATTACGTGCCCAAATCAGTTGAAAATTGGATGAAGTGCGGGTGAGTGAGGTTCACTCTACCTGCACTCCACGCATGACAACTTCAGTTTTTAAGCATTTTGTGACCTATTCTTGTAATCCTATAAATAGAACCTTATGTTATTTCAACCAAACATTCTCCAATACTTAGAAAATAAGAAATCTTGTAATCAAAAGCTAGGAATACATTCTCCCTCTCATCCAAACCCACTCTCTACTCACTAAAGCCAACTAAGAGATTTGGAATCAAGGTTCAAGGAAGGAAATGCTCTTCAAGGGTTTACTCTCTACATTTTCTCTTAGTTTTATTGTTATAATGAACATGAGTAGTTAAATCCCCACTAAGGGGTTGATAGATTAGTTTGTTGGATGTTAGGCTTTTGTATATAAACTCTATTCTATATATTTTTCTATCTTTCATTGATCTATTCTCATGTATGAATTTTTTTCCATTGATCTGCTTGTCTTCGATACACCCTCTTAGCAAGCTTTCTTTGGGTTCTATTTGTATTGGATGGAAGGGATTTTCAGAACTCCGGTTCAATAACCGCGCTCTTCATCTAACCTCGAATGGGTGTCCGTTAATACACACCCCTAGGACAGCTCTTGTGAGAGGATTAGAAGCTTTCACTATACACCATAGGTTGACTAATTTAGTAATCGGTTAAGAATCCCGGCTCTATGACCACGGTCTTCATCTAACCTCGAACGAGTGCCCAGCACTATACACCCTCGGTCGGCTCTTGTGAGTGGATTAGAAGTCACCACTATACACCCTAGGATGACTACGCTAGTAATTGATAGAGCCCTTGATAGATAGACGACCTTCATTGCCTAGAATCCTAAACGAGCAACCGGCACTATACACCCTAGGTCGGTTGCTAAGGAGGGATTAATCACTAGTGGGAGGTCTTCGCTCTACACCCTAGGTTGACCGCTTGCTAGGGATAAATAGCCAACTTTTTATTACATTTTCTTTTACACTTCACAACACCAACCATTTACTAATCCTAAGCATTTTCTTTTATGTATTTTAAGTATTGTTAATCTTAAGCTAATCACCGCTACCTCGATCTCTGTGGACGACCCTTGCTTGCCGCAATACTTGTGTTTTTAAAACCCTTTTGAGGCTTGCTAGGTTTATAAATATTATTGACGGACGATTTTAAAACGACACTATAAATCACTTTGTCAACGGCAACCCGAGCTAAACGATCAGTCAAAATTTTCGAAGAAATTTAAAATAGAAATTTACTAAAAACAATCGATCGAAACTAATCAACCGAAATCGAGTCCCTCGGCTTCAGAAGAAGAAAAATGAAGCTGGAATTGAGACCCGTGAAAATAACTCCAGTGATGAAAAAATCCTGAACAACGAGGACCACGTTACCACCTATAACATCCCAACATCTTTGATAAAATCTATCAGAAAACCCATCTAGCCGAGGGGCAGAAGCACCATCCATAGCAAAGACCGCATCATGAATATCATCTGCAGATGGAACGCTAGTCAAGAAAGCATTCTCTGCCGCAATTACCAAGGAAGGAATCACATCATCTACAATAGATAAATCTGTCTCAACTCGAGAAACATCCGAGGAAAAGATGTTAGAATAATAACTAATGATATGATCCCTGATTAAAGGTTGATCCTCCGAGAGAACCTCATTAATCGAAAGGGCTGATATAATGTTACGATATTACCTACGTTTGATAGAGGCATGAAAAAAAGATGTATTTTGATCCCCATCATGAAGCCACTTAACTCTAGACCGATCACTAGATTAGAATCTTAGGATTTAGACTTTTAGTGTTTTACTTTATATTTAATATTTGTGCTTAGTTATTAATTTTAATATTTTTCTTAATATATTTATGATGTTATGTTTAATTATTTATTCTATTATTTTTTTTCTTAATTATTAATTTTGTGCTTATTAATTTAGCATATTAGTATATTTATGATTTTATGTTTAGTTATTTATTTTAATATTTTTGATTAATTATTAATTTTAATATTTATGCTTAGATTTGACTTTTTATATTTAATGTTTAATGCTTAGTATATTTATAAGTTTATATTTTTATGCTTTGTTATTAATTTTAATATTTATTCTTAGAATCTTAGGTATTAGCATTTTACTTTATATTCAATACTTTTGCTAGTTATTAATTTTAATATTTTTGCTTGGTATATTTATCATTTTATGTTTATTTATTAATTTTAATATTTTTCTTAGTATATTAGTATATTTATGATTTTATATTTAGTTATTAATTTTAATATTTTTACTTATTTATTAATGCTAATATTTATACTTGGGTTTTACTTTATATTTAATATTAATGTTTAGTATATTTATGATTTTATGTTTAGTTATTAATTGTAATATTTATGCTTAGTTATTAATGCTAATATTTATATGTAGATTTTACTTTATATTTAATATTTATGCTTAGTATATTTATGATTTTATATTTATGCTTAGTATATTTTATGATTTGATGTTTAATAATTAATTTTAATATTTTTGCTTAGTTTTAATGCTAATATTTATACTTAGGTTTTACTTTATATTTAATTTTTAATGCTTATTATATTTATGATTTTATGTTTATTTATTAATTTTAATATTTATTCTTAGAATCTTAGGTTTTAGTGTTTTACTTTATATTTAATATTTTTTACTAATGAGTAAATATTTATACTGTAGGAAATGGATCATAATCATCATTTTTCTTCTAACGCTCTTAACATGGACAATGATATTTTTGACCTTTTCGAACCGACAGTGGGACCTTCCGCATCCACACCGACATCACGTCCCAAAACTAGAAAGTTGACATCTGTTGTATGATAGTGTTTTGACAAAGAAGAAATATTAAACCCAGATGGTAGGATCACAACAAAATCTCGCAATAAGTTTTGTAAAGCCTTATATACTAGTTCTAGGTCAGGAATTGTTCATTTGAAAAGGCATATGGACAAATTCATGGCTTGACACGGACATGTAGACACTAAAACCTAGACATAACTACAACAGAACCCAGATGGGTTCGTTACGACGTGGAGTTACAACTTCGCGTATGCTAGAGATTGCATGGCACTTTACATTGCACAAACTCATCAATCGATTAATTTCGGTGACAATGTTTTTTATGAACAATTTATCCAAAAAGCATAGAACCCCTAATTTAAAACTGTTTCTAGAAACACCTCTAGAAGCGATTTGTTAAAATGTTTTAAGTCACAACGAGATAACTTGATCATTGAATTACATGATCTAAATGTTTCTATTGTACTAACTTTCGATATTTGGAACGCACGTACCAAACAGGACTATCTATGTGTCACGGGACACTATTTAGACTATGATCGGAAGTTACAAAAAAGAATTATTGGTTTTCATCCTAAGGATTTTCAACATACCGTAGAGAATATTTATCATGTCATTGTTTATGTTTTACAAACTTATGGAATAACCCAACACATCATTTCTATCATATTAGATAATGCATCGACAAATACCAGTTCTATTGCCTTGTTTTTTAACAAGAATATCCTGGGAAAGGGGGTTATTTCTTCCTCCAAATGTGTACATGACATATCATAAATTTAGTTGTAAAATCTATTATGAAGTTTGTAGTCGATTGTATAGATCGCATCAGAGATGCCCTTTCTTGGATCAGCAGCTCTAATCCAAGTTGCTATATTTTGGCGGATACTGTCAAGCTAACTCTCTATAACCCCGACGATTCTAAACAGATATGTCAATTAGGTGGAACTCTACTTATTTAATTCAACAAAATTGTTTGTATTATGTTAGAACTATTACAGGTTTTTATAACATGAAAATGGCTGAAATTAGCTGTTCACTACTAACCTCAGACAATTGGTATATAGCAAAGATTTTTGTTCAATTTTCAAAGTGTTTTTTACGATTCCATTTTAAATCTTTCTAGAGTCTATTACCCCACATCTTCTTAGGCAATCCATCAGATTGTGGAAATGTCTGAAATGTTAAACATGTATAGAGAAGATGACATCTTAGGCAATACACTTGTTGCCATGGAAAACCAGTTTAAAAAATACTGGTCTAACATTCATTTCCTTTATGGTTAGGTGTTATATTAGATCCTAGGGTTAAATTATCTGGTTTAGAAACTTTTCTTGATTATATTGGTTCTAAATTGGACTTATATTTTTCCAAACATGTTACTGACATTCGAACCAAGTTGTTCGAAGTTTATAGTATTTATGAGTGCATGTTTGGCCGTGTTAACACGCAACCATCAGAAGAACGAGACACACTCCCGTTGAAGAAAAGTTGGAGCATTCTCAATAGTCGAAAAAGCGACAGCTCATCAAGTTCTTCTTTTTCTTGTCAAGCTCCGCGACCTGCTGCAACTGAAGGTGTCGAACTCAACAAGTTCCTTGAAACTCAGTTTCATTCAGCCAGAAACACAGAGGAATTTGATCTGCTGTTATGGTGGAAGAACTACAGCAACAAATATTCGATCCTATCATAACTAGCATGTGACGTACTCGTTATCCTCGTGTCCGCTGTTTCTACAGAACAGACATTCAGCACGCGTGGACGTATAATTGAACCAAGAGGAACTTCTTTGTCTCCTGAGATGGTAGAGGTATTAACATGTCTTCAAGATTGGGAGCATGCTCGAATGAGGATGCAACATCAAATGGAAGACGGAGAAGTTATTCAAAATTTCGTTAATTTATACGTCGATGAGGGTTCCAGCAGTAACCAGGTTTAGGACCATGACTAGGAGTGAAGACTAAAGACTGTAGAGTTATTGATTGCACTTTTTAAAAAAAAAAATTATACATGTACATTTACTTGACTACTTATAATTCGACTGTACTCTTTTTCCCTTACCAAATTTTTTATCCCACCGAGTTTTTCTTAGTAAGGTTTTTAATGAAGCAATCAAGTAATACTGAATTCTACATAAGTAAATAAAACCCATTTCTTTACCTATATTTTTTTTATCCCACTTACTTACACACTTTTTATTAAATAAATAAATAATTCATCATTTCATATTTTCATCTATTTTTTATTTTCTTACATTTTTAATCTTTATTTATTCTTTGAATTATTTTATTAAATAAATCTATCTATTATTTACATTTCATTTTATTAGACTAAAATATAAGATAAACTAATTACAATTAAAAATACATAAGTTAAATTGTTAAAATAATATATAAATTTTAAATTTAAATCTTAAATTAAAAAAAAAAAAAAAAAACTTAAAACTTCAGAAAAAAAAAAAAATGAATTGGGGCCGGCACAGCACAACACCTTAACGTGTTGGCATAGCACGGCCCGTTTAGGCAGCTAGGCCTTAAGGGACCGTGCCTTGGGGGCCATGTCGGCCCATTTTGACAGCTTTACTAGGAATCTAATTCAAGTTGGCCCACTTGATAATTCATCGTGTAGTAACTCCAATGTCACTCTAATTGTGAATAATGAAGTAATTATCGATAATTTAATTAAAATATTCCCTCTTATAAAATATTGGATTAAACACTACTTGAGTGACACTTGCCATATCCTTTTCTTGGTGATCAAGTTGAAGATGCAACTGATGATGTGTGATGTAATGACACTAGATAGTGGACAATGAATCATCATTCACGTCACTCTTCCTCTTGCCTATATATATGCTTCATATCCTTATAAGTCTTGGTTGATTTTAGTTACTGAAATATTAATACAAAAGAAATGCTCTCATTCTCTCTCGCGTATCTCTATTATCTCTCTCACACTTTATTATTATTTCATTTCATTTGTTCTTCATATGTTTTTCAATTAATTTACAACACGTTATCAGCACGATTGCATATAAGTAAAGAGGATCCTCTTATGGGTGATTTACTTACATCTCAACATTCTGGATCTATATACAGTTCCGTATAACAAGATGGCTTATGCCGTTAACGAATCCCTCTATATATGGTTTTGGATTTATTTATATTGTTTAAATATTGACATCCATTTTTTTTGCATATAACATGTGAGCTCAGCTTTCTGGAACTGTTTAAATATTAAGTATTTATTTTATGAAATATATGAGACTGGCTTATGCTGTGTCTCGGGACTGGCTCATGTCGTGTCTCAGGACTAGCTTATGCTGTGTCTCCAGATGAACTGTTTAAATATTCGATATTTATTTTTATGCAATATATGAGACTGGCTTATCCTGTGTCTCAGGACTGGCTCATGTCGTGTCTCATGACTGACTTATAATGTGTCTCCAGATAAACTATTTAAATATTCAGTATTTATTTTTATGCAATATATGAGACTGGCTTATGCTATGTCTCGGGATTGGCTCATGTCGTGTCTCAGGACTGGCTTATGCTGTGTCTCTAGATAAACTGTTTAAAGATTTGGTATTTATTTTTATGCAATATATGAGATTGGCTAGATTGACTGACCAGAACTTAAAGTTTCTGGAATTATGATATTTAAGTCGGTATGGTTTTGAAAACCGATAAGAACATGGAGTTTTGGATCCAGTGTTATATATAGAAATTCTATAATTTATTATTTGGAACCTAGGATTCAAATCCATTCAGGATCTAGAGTTTTCTAAACTTTATATATGAATTTACAGTTCATGGTCGAACCGGGAGTTCGAAAAATTAATATGATCAATGATTTTATTTTATCTCATATATATGAAGTGATATGTTTACATATCATCCAGTTGAGAAAATGGATCTATACACCCAACAGGATGTTGTGAGTATCACAAAAGGGATTTAAGATCCTAACATACAATGAAATTGGAAATAATATTTTGCCCATTTCATTCATGTTTGATGCTCATGAAGAACAATATTCAAAAAAGGATCTACACATCCAACGGGATGTTGTGAATATTATAAAAATAATTAAAGATTCTAATATCATGTATAATGGAATTGGAAATATTTTACTAGAAAAGAGAAGGAAAATGAGGTGTGTGTGCAGAAATTGTATGAAGAACATCACTATGTAATCTTGATCAAACTTTGATATCTCCATCGTTGAAGATCGGATTGAGCTGAAATTTAGTCAGCACGTTATACTGTTGTAGTTTTTGAATCTGATAGTAGGATTATCAATCGGAATTCCCTGTGGTGAGTTCTGCAGTTACGAACAGGGCTAGTCAGAAAATATGGGAGAAAATTTCAGTATTGCGCAAATTTCATCAAAGAGTGATATCTCTTGGATCTATGGTTCGATTGAGTTGAAATTTTGTCAGAACATTCTTCACTCATGTTTCTACAATCTGATCAGTTAGATTGTTAATCAAAATTTCTGCAGAAACATATACACCTCGAACAGAGCATCCGAGTTTGTACTATTATCTTTGTTGTTTCACTTATTGATATTCCATATGTGTATTAATGGTGTTATGTACATATATTTGTTGTAAAATTGAAAGCATTGATACATGCAATGATTGCTATATGGATGAGATAATTAAATATATACATGCAATGATAATAGTGCAACGACTCATACAATTCTGCGGAATTATTATCATTTCATATGAGATACAAAATGACATTACAAATAAAGTCCATAAAATTCCAATTAGGAAAGATATATGTCTTGCCCAGAGTGTAACAACTCATATAATTTTGCGGAGTCAGAAATATTTTATGGATTTGACTTTGCTGAGAGTAAATGTTAATACTGTATCAGATTCAACGAATCTGATAGAAAGCTCGGGAAGAGCCAAGATATTATTATCAAACAGTACTAAATTTTATGGGTTTGACTTTATTGAGTGCAAATGTTAATACTGTATCAGGTCAAGAGAGCTTTGGAAGAGCCACGATATTGTTATCAAATAACACTAAATTATGTATCAATGATACTTGATATTATTCAAGCAGGCCATAAAGAAATATGTTTAGTTCAAAAGTATATAAAGTTAATACCATATCAGATCCAATGGATCTGATTAAGGGCTCTAGAAGAGCCACAATCTTATTACCAGATGGTATTAAGTTGTGTATAAATGATACTTTAAATCATTCAAGCAAAACATAAAGAAATCTACTTAGATCAAAGGTATATAACTTTATTAATGTCATAGTAAAACTATGAATAATAAAGAGTGTTGAATATCTATGCAATATTCAGGCTAGAAACTCATTATAGAAAAGTTGTGTGATTTATCATCTGGATTATATCACTGATCAAAAATGGGTTGTATATGGATATATTCATCTACCAAATAAACCATATTATTCTAAAGTTGGTTTTGAATCTCTATCATTCAAGAGGGTATATGTGGATATATTCATCCACCAAATGAATCTTTCCATTATTTTATGGTACTGATTGATGCATCTACATGATGGTCTAATGTTTGTGTATTATCAAACGTCTCTAGTTGAGATCGACGTTCAACATCCAGCTTTTCGCATGTACTCATAATCAAAATGGATCAGTGGAATTGCTTATCAAACATGTCCAGGTAATTACAAGCACTATATTATTTCAATACAATTACCGATTTCTATATGGGACATTTTATATTACATGTTGATGCATTCATCCATGACTCACTACCTATCATCGGTATTTACCATTACAAATTGTAATTGGTTATTGAATTGCTCACATTTTAAAGATATTTTGATTGTATAGTATGTCTCCCTATTGCATCTTTGGCATGATCTAAGATAATGATTCTATATCATTATGAGATTAAGATTGATTTTAATTAATCTTCTAATTATATCATTTAAACTTCTGATAGTTTATATTTCTACACACAATCTGTATATTATTATATTGATTAATTTCTAAATGGAAAGTTTCTCTAGAAGAAAAGAGTAAATGAAAAACTACTCTTATATAAATAGAGATGCTAGTTCGGTTCTCTATATATATAAATGTGTCTCATTTCAATATTCGTATCACTCAAATACGAAAGATAATTGATCATTAGATAGTTATTAATCTATTAACGGATATATTAAAGGTAACAAGATTTTATAAATTGCCATCTCATAAACCCCGGCCGAGTAATTGTTCCTGAAGAACAATCAGAGATAAAGGCAACAAATAAATCATCTGATGCATATCATAAGCTTGTGAACCTTTTTAAAGGGTACTGTTATCGGGATCCCAAAAGTAAACAAAACTCGAGTTATAAATAAATTCACTTTCTCTAAATCAACTCTATAAGAGTTTGATATATCTAATTAGACACAAGTCTATAAAATGACTAAATCCATTGAAATGGAAGAAATCTCAACAGAGATACAAGTATATTGAAATTAAGAAAATTTCTATACAAGTCTATGAAATGACTAAATCCATTGAAAATGGAAAGAAATCTCAATAGAGTTACAAATATATTAAAATTGAGAAAAATTTCTTTACAAGTCTATGAAATGACTAAATCCATTGAAAATGGAAGAAATCTCAACAAAGATACAAGAATATAGAAATTGAGAATATTTCTATAATTTATATGAGAGAAATATGGAATCATGAAGAAACAATCATTGATGATATATTTTTATACGCAGTAGTGCTACTGAAATTATAAATGATAATTATGATATTCATAATATCAATGATTGTATACAAAAGGTATGATTGGCCTAAGTGAAAAGAAGCAATTCAAGAAGAATTGACTTTATATACTAAACATAAAGTATTTTGACCAATAGTACTCCAGACACCTGGAAATGTCAAGCTAGTTGGATACTAATGGGTCTTTATACGGAAACGTAATGAGAAAAACGAGATCGTGAGATATGAGGCACGACTCGTAGTACAAGGTTTCTCACATAAACTTGGTATTCAATAGTGACGAATACAATTACATTTCGAATTTTTAATAAATTTGGCTGCCTTTACAAGGCTTGAAATACGCACTCTAAACGTAGTAATCATTTATCTATATGATTCACTCAATGCAGATATTTATAATCCCAAAAGAATTAAAAATGCTAGAAGCATGTAAATCGAGATCTCGTAATCTGTATTTGATGAACATACAAAAATCCTTATATGGATTAAAACAATCTGGACGGATGTGGTATGACCGTCTCAGTGAAGATATGATGAAATATGGGTATAATAATTATATTATATACCCATGTGTTTTCGTAGAAATCAGAATCCGAATTTACTATATTCACAACAAATGTTGATGATATGAATTTAATTGAAGCTTCTGAAGAGCTCTTGAAAACTCTTGAATTTTTGGTAAATGAGTTTAAAAATAAAAGGCATGGGAAATGAAATATTGTCTCGACCTGAAGGTCGAGCATATATCAAATGGAATGATTGCCCATCAATTAGAATATGTTGAAAAGATTCTATATGGATTTACTTCATAAAGCAAGTCTTTGCTTATACCCCCTCTAATCATTTATGATGTTATTTCATGAAATGAAAAAAGCATATGTATACCCCAATTTAGCAATCTAGAAGATTGCTTTAAAAGAACTTTTATCAGGGGGAGCATCCCATCAGGGGGAGCATATTAAATGAAGTATATTAGTTATTTTGGGGCATATGTGCACTGTACTCTTTTTCCTTTCAATCAGGTTTTGTCCAATTTGGTTTTCCTGATAAAGGTTTTAATGAGGCAATTCTCTAAGTACACCCAAAAATCTTTTAATTCATAAAGATCATCATGAATATTACATTATTCTAATAGATCATTGTATATATATGTTATCTTGATCAAAAATATCATTGTAACTATTACTTTGATCTTGCTAATCATCGTATATATGTTACCTTGATCCAAAAAATCATCATAAATATTACTTTGATCCGATCGATCGATGAAAATCGTTGCTCAAGTTTTTATCCTATTGGGTTTTCCCTTACAAAGTATAAATGTGATAAATGTTTTGAAGAAAACATCAACTATGAACATATTTGCATTGTACTCGATCAGGTTTTATCCCACTAGGTTTTCCTGACAAGGTTTTTAACGAGATAGTTTTGAGAATGTCCAACCCCACAAGATCCAGAATATCATTATATGTATTTTACTAAGGTTTTGTCCCACTGGTTTTCCTTAACAAATAAAAATACAAGTGGTATAAATCCAAAGGGGGAGTGTTATAAAATATTGGATTAAAAACCACTTGAGTGGCACTTGCAACATCCTTTGCTTGGTGATCAAGTTGATGATGCAACTGATGATATGTGATGTAATGACACTAGATAATGGACAATGAATCATCATTCACGTCACTCCTCCTCTTGCCTATATATATGCTTCATATCTTTATAAGTCTTGGTTGATTTTAGTTACTGAAATATCAATACAAAAGAAATGCTCTCATTCTCTCTCGCGTATCTCTATTATCTCTCTCACACTATATTATTATTTCATTTCATTTGTTCTTCATATGTTTTTCAATTAATTTACAACATCCCAATATTTTCTATATTTTGGGGGATTAGCACAAACGATATTCTTGATATTTTAAAGATACGAGTGATATTATTGATATTTTCACCAAAATTTCCAAAAATTGAACCCTCAATATTTTTATTGACATTTATTTTCTTGATCGTGACATATTCCCCAATCGTAGATGAATAAGATCCATCCAATTTTGTTTTGATGGTGAAGGAACCATTATGGTCTCTTAAAATTGCACTAATCCCCACCCAAAAAATCTTGTTAGTTTTAGGTTACTAAGTGGTGGGTGGAAGGCACCATTTGGTAACCCTAAAGAGGGAAGGTGATGTTAACTTCCTAACCAAAACATTGAATTCTCTATTTTATAATAAACAAGAAATTAAATAGCACTAATTCAATCATATATTGATATATATATATATATATATTGTAAGGACCTCTATTTTGTAATTGAATTATTTCATGATATACCACATTGGGGATGATTGTGTAATGGGTAGCTTAGGTCTTCTTGATGATTATCAAGGCAAGTTTCCAAGTATCTCTATGACTTCAAAATCAAGAGCTTCAAAAGGTATACTGTATATCACTTGACCTTGATTCTTAAAGAGATTAGGTGCACATACACACACACTTGCATGAATATTTACTTATCTTGCATTTGCTATCATGGTTTTTTTTTTTTTCATTGATATGTGCATCTATATCATTTATCACACTTCACACTTGCACAACTTTCATATTAGGTTAAGTGTGTCTGATGTGTTGAAAATGGATTTTTCCTTTTGCAGCGGTTGGTACAGCTTTGGGTACCTCGTCTGATACACCTTGCATGCACCGCGATTTTGTCAAGAGAAGTCTCTTTGATGTACTGCTGCCCATACCACCGTAGGTGCATTTTCCTTCGTAGCAGTCCCCCACTTGCACAATAATCCAGCGGCTACGCGCCTTAAGTACCGGGTTTGGGACACCCTATTCGTACTGCGGTACACACAGTGGTCCGACGCGTTTTTACAGCCTGTTTGCCAAAACGATGTCATTTCATCTAGGGCAGCATATATATCGATCTCTTACCCCTCTTAGTCGATTTAGAGCTCAAAAGATCATATATTAGAGAGAGGAAGAGCTCCCCTAGTGAGAGAAAGCAAAGCTTGCTTCTTTAACTCTCCAAACCCAAAACCTATGTGCATCTAACATTTTTCATGCATCAATATTTCATGGGTCTTCATCATTCTTGACTTGGTAAGTAAGAACAAACATTTTATCTTTGTTTATTGTTCTTAAAGTCCAAGAGTTCATTTTTAAGGCATAGGATTTGTAGAAATCATTTATTAAATGCATTTATTGTTGAATGATGACATGATTTGGTTTGTATTTTGATAGCTTAATTGATTAGGTCATTTTTTCCTAAAAAGCTAAGTCTCTTGTGTGATTTATTGATGACTAGGTTGATAGATTGTCTTTTAATCAACTAGTTAAGCTTTTGAATGTTTATGTATGTTTTGTTGACAATTAGGTTGCTAGAATCTCTTTACATCTAATTGAATGTATGAATATGTAGGCATTGTTGATAACTAGAATGTTGATTTGTATTATAATATCTAGTTAAGCATTATATGTTTGTCTAGCATATTTTGTGTTGAGCATAATTGTCATATGCATTTAGACTTTTAATTCTCTTCATAGAGTCAAAGTCTTGTGGCTTCTAGGTTAAGTTGCACAAGTATTGTACTAGCTACTCTATAAAAGTTCTGTAGGTAGATTAGAAGGTGTTTATGCCAATAGTAGTAGTTCGTGGAGATCACTTGACAGTGTAACTTTCTCTTCATATAGAGGTTATCTAGGGTTGGTCTAGAATCACTGTAAAAGGCCTACGGGTAGCAGTGGTGAGTTAGTGACAACCTAGGTTGTAAACATTATTACATATAGTGGATTTGAGGATCATGTGTGGCTAGCATAATAGCTCGTAGTTTTTCCTTATTGAAGGTTTCCACGTAAAAATCAAGTGTTCTTTAATTTCCTCATTTTACTTGATTTTTATTATATGTTTGAATTGGGTTTCTATATGTTAACACTGATTAACCGAAAAATTGGTAATAATCGATTAATGAGTTCAGGGTTTTATTACTTGATTTTTATTTTTATTTTGTGTTATTGGCACCCAACTACTGAACTATTTATGCCTCACTTTTTAAAATTTTGATTTAATTATATAAAATTAAATTGTTTTATTATTTTTTTTTTGATTTATTTCCTGGACTACCCTTTTACTTATTTTTCAAATTTAATACACCTCATATCCTTAATAATAAAATTAAAAAAAAAAAAAAAAACCCCTTCATTTGTAATATTTATATACAATTTTCTCACATCATTCGTATGACTTGTTTTTTCTTCTTATTTCATGGTGAAACCATCCTTATTAGATGTGATTTTTTTTGGTAGTCGATTGGATTATTGGTGGTAGATTGTGAGTGTGATATTAATCATCAACTAATTTTTTTTAGATATCGAGTTAGGGTTTTGGTGTGGTTTCGTCTTCTCAGAGATTAGATTTTTTTGGTTGCGATTCTTGATGTGATTTATTTATTTTTATTTTTATTTTTATTTTTATTTTTATTTTTTTGTAAATAAAATTAAACTAACTTTGGAAGATCAAGAAAAAAAATCTACAAAAGAATTGCTACAACTCATAGGATGCCCGAAGATCTAAAAGAAAATAAACCGAGAGGAAAAAAAAATAGCAAACATGGATCTAGAATTTGAAAATAAAAACAAAATAAATATGTAAAATAATAAAATCAATAAATACTAAACATGAGAAACATGAGATCGAGATCTGAAAGAAAATATAAACAAAAATGGTAAACATTCAGTGATTTGAAATAGGGTACCGATATTGACACTCATAAATATGATAAGTGCACCCATATCTATAAGTACACCCATGTCAAAAATTTAAAATTAAAGCATTACTATAAACACCTATCTTAATGCTATAAGTACACCCTTATTTAAATGAATGTTTTCAATTTAATACAACTTATTTATAAACCCTCATAAGTTATTAACACACCTAATTTTACAAATGATATATTTTTAAATTCGAAAACACAATCTCGAGAATTCTTAAATTTTGAGAATCTTTATTTCAGGCCAATTTCAGGCTGTGTAATTACCTAAAGCAATTTCTTTATCATAAGTTGATTTCTTTTTTCGGTGAGTTTGAGGTTTAAAGCAATTTCTGATCCATATGGGAATGGTTCGAACTCGAAGAAATAAAAAATGGATCTTGGAAATGGAAGTGAAGTTGTTTATGTTCCGAGGTTGTTGACGTCTGATGAATAAGGGAAATTCTTTGATTATCTGAACAAGGAGATTCCTTGGACCAGACCTACCATTCGTGTCTTTGGTCGATCTCACGTTCAGGTTAGATATGTCATCAATTTCTTTGTTTTTTTTTTTATTATTCATGATTTTTAATATGTAAGTTGATCATTGATTTCGGATTCCAAAACGAGGTTCTAGCAATGGTGATTTCTGGATTGGTTGGATACTTGGACGTGAAATTGCTGTTTGCAAATTAAAATGCATAGTTTATATTTTGATCTATCTCAATGCTCTTTTCAAATTTGCTATCTACCAGTATCATATGTGGAAATGGTGCGAAATGTCACCATTTCAAACTCATTTGGTGATATTGTCAGTGGTTTAATAAGTTAAGTTTAAAAGGCACATATTATGGTGAACTACCAAAATTGCCCTTAGATAATCAGTTATGTTATTCTCTTTGTAAAAAAACGACTCTCTCTCTCTGATTTTTTCTTTCTCTCTCTCTCTCTCTCTCTATCTACAAATAAAAGTTAAAGATTTGTGGTTTCCTCGAGTTTCATCTTCAACTTATAAAATAAGGTAATATTTCTTGAACTTTCTTCTTATAATTTGTTCACATTTTGTAAACTAGCCATTGTGAGAATTTTTAGATCTCCGAGCCTTTTCATGTGTTACCCGAGCCTTTTCATCTGTTCACTATCCAAGCATTTTCATGTGTTTCCCGTGCCTTTTCATGTGATTCCCGTGCCTTTTCATGTGTTTCCCGTGCCTTTTCATGTGATTCCCATGCCTTTTCATGTGTTTCCCGTGCCTTTTCATGTGTTTCCCGTGCCTTTTCAAGTGTTTCCCGTGCCTTTTCACGTGTTTCCCGTGCCTTTTCACGTGTTCACTATCCGAGCCTTTCATGTGATTCCCGTGCCTTTTCACGTGTTTCCCGTGCCTTTTCACGTGTTTCCCGTGCCTTTTCATGTGTTCACTAGCCGAGCCTTTTCATGTGATTCCCGTGCCTTTTCATGTGTTTCCCGTGCCTTTTCATGTGATTCCCGTGCCTTTTCATGTGTTTCCCGTGCCTTTTCATGTGTTTCCCGTGCCTTTTCATGTGTTCACTATCCGAGCCTTTCATGTGTTTCCCCGTCACGTGTTCCTTTTCATGTGTTTCCGTGCCTTTTCATGTGTTTCCCGTGCCTTTTCAGCCTTTTCCCGTTTCCATGTTTCGTGCTTTTCATGTGTTCACATGTGTTTCCGTGCCTTTTCATGTGTTTCCCGTGCCTTTTCTGTTTCCCGTGCCTTTTCATGTTTCCCGTGTGGCCTTTTCATGTGATTCTAGTGCCTTTTCACATGTGATGTTTCCCGTGCCTTTTCATGTGTTCACTAACATGTGTTTCCCGTGCCTTTTCATGTGTTTCCCGTGCCTTTTCATGTGTTTCCCGTGCCTTTTCATGTGTTTCCCGTGCCTTTTCATGTGATTCCCGTGCCTTTTCACATGTTTCCCGTGCCTTTTCATGTGATTCCCGTGCCTTTTCACATGTTTCCCGTGCCTTTTCATGTGTTCACTAACATGTGTTTCCCGTGCCTTTTCATGTGTTTCCCGTGCCTTTTCATGTGATTCCCGTGCCTTTTCATGTGTTTCCCGTGCCTTTTCATGTGTTTCCCGTGCCTTTTCATGTGCTTCCCGTGACTTTTCATGTGTTTCCCGTGCCTTTTCATGTGATTCCCGTGCCTTTTCATGTGTTTCCCGTGCCTTTTCATGTAATTCCCGTGCCTTTTCATTCACTATTCGAGCCTTTTGAAGAAATTTTTGAGCATTTTCATGTGATTTAATCGAGCCTTTTAAAGAATTCTATGAGCCTTTTCATGTCTTCTCTGAGACTTTTAAATATCCTTAACATAGCCTTTGTAAATGTAATATTTGAAAAAAGTTTGTAGTCCTGAATTTTCATTAATGCTTTGTGATGATTAATTTGACAGCATCATGAATCGGGTTAGAATAGTAATATCTTACAACGGTCGATGGGAGCAGTTACCCGACGGAAGTCAAAGGTTTGTTGGATCGGATAACCAGGGAATGTATGTGTCAAAGGATATGACTTACGAAGAATTGGTGGCGATCGTGCATACCATTGTGAATTATGATGTAAACAAATTCAATATTGATCTGTCATCAATATCAATTGTTCCTGGCAGTACATGTCGCACATTTATAAGAAATGACAACGATGTGCAGTTTATGCTAGGGGAAGATCGAGTTATCCCTCAAGTATGTGTCAGTGTAACTGAGAGGACAGCTGGAGATGTGATCGGGAATGATATTCCTCCTCTTGAAAATACCCAACAATTAGGATCCTTTAGCGGTAGCAACCAAGTGTTCACCCAAAGAAGTGCCACTGAAGGTGGGGGAAACATGTGTGGTGTCCCACGGTAGCGGTCGACCATGAAGATTTAGTTGAACCTTAATTTGGCGATGTGTTTGGTTGTCGAAATGAGCAGTACAATGAGCAAAACAATTACCCGAACCCTGAGGTGGATAATGAGGCAAATAATGAACAGGTTAATGATCGGGTTGATGATCTACAAAATGTGGATGAAGACCCTGCACAAATTGAAACACGAGGTAGACATGTACAAGGAGTTAGTTGCACTCCACTTGATATGCCTGGGCCTTCCGAGGTCCGGTATAATGTAACAGCATCTGCAACGTGGGTTATTCCCGGAGCAGATTCATACTCGTTTGGTATTGATACAACTAGCACCTTGGCAACGCCAGAACCTAGAACCATGATTTATAAAGGTCAATTTTTTCCGAGTAAAAAGGATTTGAAGAGGCTAGTTGGCCATTTTGCAATGCATCATAACTTTGAATGGAAGGTGAAAAGGTCCAATAAGACAACTTTACATCTGGTTTGCATCATTGACGACTGTACATGGAAATTAAGAGCGGTGAGGAGAGATGAAGGGACATACTTTCAAGTGAGAAGTTTTGTCAACGAACACAGTTGTCCCTTGGAGGAGATTCACCGTCGCCACCGACAAGCTAGTGCAGTCATAATCGGAGAAGTCGTTGCACCTAGACTTCAACAACATGATGGTCGTCTCATGCGTCCCAAGGACGTCATCGCCGATATGAAAACAATGTATGGCATACAAATCATGTACAGTAAGGCACACGATGCCCTTCAATATGCATTATCATTGACCTACGGAACGCATGAAGAAGCTTTCCAACTCTTGCCATCTTTTGCATACGTTCTCGAACAGCAAAATCCTGGCACAATCACCGACTTACAATGCACTGACGATGATAAATTCCTCTACTTTTTCATGTCGTTAGGGTCCTCAATTAGAGGTTTTCGGAGGTGTATACGTCCTGTGATTGCAGTTGATGGTACCCATTTGAAGGGAAGATTCGGCGGTACAATGTTTGTGGCAACTGCACAAGATGGAAACGAACAGGTGTATCCAATTGCTTTTGGGTATGGTGACTCAGAAAATAATCTTTCATGGGAGTGGTTTTTGGAATGCTTGAGGGGTGCCCTTGGTAATATAGATGATCTGGTTTTCATTTCCGATCGTCATCCAAGCATTGAAGCAGGGATATCTAAAGTGTTCCCTTATGCAACACATACCATATGTTGCTGGCATTTTGGGGAAAATATGAAGAAGCGATTCCATAGAAAGGATGTTGCTGACATAATGAATGATGCAGCTAGGTCGTACAGTGAATTAAAGTATAATCGTCACATGGAGGAGTTACGTAAGCTGCACAAGGCTGCATTCGATTATGCTATTGCTGCCGGTCCTCACAAATGGTCCCGCGTACACTGTCCCCTAAGAAGGTACAGAGTGATGACCACAAATGTTGCAGAGTGCATAAACTCATGCCTAAAATTCGCACGGCAACTGCCATTGATGACACTGGCAGAGTTCATTAGGAATATGCTACAAAAGTGGTTTCACGATCGTCATGCAGCTGCACGGTCCATGCGTCATCGATTGACCGACGCAGCACATCTTGTGATCCTGAAACGGGTCGAGAAGTGCGGTTTTATGACCGTAAATCCAGTTGACTGGAACATATTCTCCGTCAGACACAAGGGAAAACAGTGGACGGTTGACTTAGCCCGCAAGACTTGCACATGCAACAAATTCCAAATGGACTTTTTTCCATGTTCACATGCACTCGCAGCGGCAAGGTACTTGACAAGTTATAGTTAACACATTATATTACCCAAACGTGAATCTCACTATTTTCATTGTTGCAGGGAGCGAAACTTGGATTTCACATCACTGTGTGCAGACTACTACAAAAGGGAGACACTTATTGATGCATACTCGGTCCCTATTATGCCTGTTGGCCATCCTTCTTCATGGGTTGTGCCATCTGACATCGCAGCGCGGGTGGTTTTAAATCCAAAGACAAAGAGACAATCAGGTCGGCCGATGGAGGGTCGACATGCCTCGTCTTCAGAGAGGACAACCACACAATCGTGTAGAAGATGTGGGCAACCTGGACATAATAGCAGGAGGTGTTCCAACCCGCCTATGGTTAATGAAGGTCCCAGTAGAATTGTCCCCGAGGAATATCGTCGCAAGTGTAGCATCTGTCATTCAATTGGACACAACAAACAAACGTGCCCTTATAAGGAAGGCAATCAAACATAACAAGGCAGTACAAGATGAAGACGAATTGCCACCAGAAGCACCTTGAGGAACATGTCTCCAAGTTGATGTCTTCAAACATGGTTCAGACTTTGGGAACCATGCTCGATACAGTTATGTTGTTTAAATCGGTAAAGGTTTAGTTGTTCATTTTCATTGTATTATTTAATTCGTGATGCAACGCACTAAATTGTTCACGCGCGGGTTGGAAAGTGAAAAAAATTAATTAATTAATGAAAATAATATATGAATCTGTTATGTACATCAATTACAACTCAGGGAACAACCCATATATAAATCATCTATACAACAGTGTTGTGGAGCGAGTTACAATAAACCTCCACAGCCATCTTCTCCCGGATGGTGCCCATATCCTCTTCTTTCCAATCGAACTCCTTCTTGTTTGCCAACAAGTACTCTGCCAATCTCAAAGTATGGGCACCACAGTTACCGCTGCAAATCACCATATGAACAACCATTAGAATGGAATTTAATTAAAACCAAGTGAGGTATAATAAAATTTTGAAACAGTCATACCCCTGATGCTGTTGGGGCACCCCACGGGATCCGTCCATGATGCTCATCCGGAAGGCCTTCTTCGATAAACTGTATGTCACATCATCCTTCGTTCGGTTTGAGTGAAACTCGACCTGATGCAACATCGAGGGTATAAACCAACGTAGGCACGCAACCTGCTTATTCCTGTACTCCCATGTGACCTCCTGTCTGAACGGGTCTAACAGGTAGATCTTCCCTTGGGTGAGGTCGACGCTGGCCAGTACCCAATGGTTGCGTCCAAGGTTGCAAGGTATCATAACCTGTTAGTGTTTCAACATAGTGTTATGTGCCTGAAATCTAAACATAGTATTAAACACATTGAAACCTTGTAATTTAAACACTCACCCAATCAACCGCGTGCCATGACCGGTTTCCTGACGGGAGTAATCCTCGGACCGTCTTCAGGTCATCATCGTGCCACTTGTGTTTCAGCATAGACCACTCCTTAGGGGGTGCAGCCACCCCACTGCCGAACATCCGCTCCCACTTAATATCTAACCATGACTGTATATAGAAAATTAACCACAATGTTAGGTAATAGATCTAGTAAACACATCAATTAACAAAAGGAAAATCGTACTGTACAAGAACTTACATAGAACTGGGAATCCAATACGTTAACCCTCTGAGCGTAGACAGTGGGGTATGCTCGTTGACGCTTCCGTAAAATCAACAAGTACGCATCGATGTGCTGACAATGTAAACATTTTATATTGTTAGGATTCTACCATTACTGATAAAAACTTATACAAACAGTTAAAGTAAGGAACGTACCGTATCCTCCAACTCCATGAAGTTGGTTTGGAACCGTTGGAACCAAGTGACACCAACTGGTATATGTATATCCACATCACGTCTGTATAATTGCTGAAGAAGTTAGATGACCAAGTAATATTAATTAAAAGATTGTGTAATGAACGATTATACGTACAATTCCCCTGTGGTGTTCCTCTTGTAGGCTTGGTACGCAGTAACGTGGTCAGGATCTAACAAATCATAGGGCTTGAATGCATGCACTGATGACGCTGGCCTGGTCCTTGGCTTCTTCGGCCTACATGGGTCAGTGTATGGGCTCATCAGCTGCCAACCTGGCCTGCGAACCCGCAGCTGACGCTGAATCTGGGGCGGACTACAGGCTCCAGAACTAGACTCCACCGGAGGTGTGTGCAGTGAGGAGGATCTATGCCTCTGTGGACTACTATGAAGAGGGCTGCGCTGTGAGGACGACCTGTGCCGCCGTGTATCTCTATGAGGAGGGCTGTGATGTGAGGAGGATATCTCCCGTCGTGTATCTCTCCGAGAAGGGCTACGCTCTGAAGAGGATCTATCCCTCCGTGTATCGCTCTCTCTCCCTGTATCGCGCTGATGAGTGGGGGAGTTGCGCCTGGATCGCTTCAACGGTCGCACTGCGCTGGGATCTACTGGAGGTGGTGTACGCTGTGATGATGAACCATGTGCTAGGTCATGTGGAAGAACATGTGGCACAGATCCACCAGGTAGCTCCCGTACTAGTAGTCCTGTCTCTGTACCAGCACTGTCGTCGGGTATAACTGGAGGAGGCACCTGCTCTAATACTGATATCTCTGTACCACCGGGAACCTCTGTTCGTTCTGTCATAACATGCCCCGGGTGATCAGATACTGTGTCTGCAGTATGTGCCTCCGTAGTAGGTGTCTGCTCATGTGTGATCTGTGGGTCTATCCCATGCTGATGTGTACCTGTCCTGCCTGTGGGACTAAAGTCTCTGTGATGGTCATTGGATGGTGGACCATCCATACGGGACTGCGATGTCTGACCTTGACCCTGACCCTGACCCTGAAGCGCCCGGATCATATCCAACAACTCCTGATGCTGCTGATCTCGCTTCTCATCACTCTTTCGGATAGCCTCCATCATATCAACCCGTAGAGATTGGACAGCATCCATCACTTCAACGAATTTACCATCCCAACCCTGAAACGATTTGAAGTTTTGTCAGCACTTAAACTGTTCACTCAATTGAAATTAAATAATGTGGTTCTAATATCTTTTACATACATGTGGATGCCCGCCAACGCCTCCTCGGGAATCACCTCCAGGTCGAGACTGTCTGGGCATAGTGAATCGTACCCGTCTATGCCTTTCAGGACTCTCATCGCGACCCTCCAAAACTGAATCACCCCTAGGTCGAGGCTGTCTGGGCAAAGTGAAACGTACCGGCTGATGCCTCACGGGACTCCGACTCCCACCCTCCTGGTCTGAACCCTCTGTATCATTGGCTCCGGAATATGCACCATCCATATCACTGGGTCCGGAATAAGGACCCTCCCTGTCACTGGGTCCTGAATACGCACCCTCTGTATCACTAGGTCCGGAATACGCACCCTCCATATCAATGGGTCCAGCACTCCTACGTCGTTCGTGCTCAGGGACGTGACTAGGTATATCAGAAACATCGGTATCATACAGACTGCCTCCCAGGTATATGCCTTCGTAGTAAGGTTGAGCCATCTCAACACTCGTTGGCACCAATTCACGCCGCGCAAACATCTGAAATCGGAGTTAGATCATTGTAATTGTATACATACTAAAAACTATGAAAATTAACAACAACAATACTTACCCTTTCAGTGAAAATGCCATCCAGTTTTCTCCCCCACGGTCGCTGACTCAACTCCCATTTCAGAATACGTGGGGGTGGTAGCTCGGAGATTGCCCTACGGATCCCACATTTTTTATTCCCAAGCTCGGGGATAACCTCAAAAGCAAATATCTGTATAATATATAAGTACAATATAAAATAAAATAAAAAACTATAATTAAAATACAGATTCAAATTTTAAATTCTCACCAATAGTGCGTGTGGTAGTCCATATACGTTGTACGTCTCAGTCGTGTGTACGTCAGCACCCCTTTCTTGCTGTCGTTGTTCAAACCGCTCCCGTCGACCATCCAACGCATGCTTGAAACAATAAATTGACCGCCTATACACGTGTGCGCCCCACGGGAACGCATCAAAAGCGTCCAAGTCCTCCACTAGCCTCCACTGCCATACTGGAACTTTATCTCGCTCGTCTACCCCCATTAGTATCCAGTTGAGCATAAACAATAAGCATAGCTTTACCGCATCGTACTGCTCCACAAAAATACCAATCCGCAGCACTGCTCTCAACTCTTCAAACTCGATGTCTCTACCCTGGAAGTACCGCTCGTGTATGCCATTCTCTACCATATCATACCTTGCCGTGTCGGGAATGACTCCGAACTTCAACCCAGTGATTAGACAAAACTCAACCTTCGAGAACCGGACCGAATGCTTACCTAACAAAAATCTCATCTCATCTTCCGGCCCATCGTGATGCAACTCGCGCAAAAGCAGCCGATGGACAATCCCAGCCGAAAAATGAATCTCACGATGCATCATTAGAAAATGACCAAAACACGACTCAGTATACCGACGTCGGTCTTCGATCCTCAGATGTTCAGGTACACTATTAAGTGCGTTGTCGATATCAACCAGGTCATGGAAATGGTCATGCCGTATAATTTTTCCCTTGAACCATTCTCTTACTGGGGTTTTAAGCGACTCCTTTAGCTGATACCTCATCTGCATTCACAGAAAAAAAACATATGAGTTCATGAAAAGGCTCGAACAAAAAGGCTCGGGAAGTGTATGAAAATGCTCGGGTAATGTATCAAAAGGCTCGAACACTTCAGTAAAAGGCTCGGGTAGTTTGTGAAAAGGCACGAACACTTCAGTAAAAGGCTCGGGTAGTGTATCAAAAGGCTCGGGTACTTTGTGAAAAGGCACGAACACTTCAGTAAAAGGCTCGGGTAGTGTATCAAAAGGCTCGGGTAGTTTGTGAAAAGGCACGAACACTTCAGTAAAAGGCTCGGGTAGTGTATCAAAAGGCTCGGGTAGTTTGTGAAAAGGCACGAATACTTCATTAAAAGGCTCGGGTAACGTCTGAAAAGGCTCGAACAAAAAGGCTCGAATAACAGTTCAAAAAGACTCGATTAAGTTCAAAAAGGCTCGAAATAAAAGGTTGAAAAAGGCACGATAATAGTCCAAAAAGGCACGATAATAGTACAAAAAGGCACGATAACAGTACAAAAAGGCTCGATAACAGTTACAAAAGGCACGATAACATTACAAAAAGGCTCGAAATCACTTCAAAAAGGCTCGATAACAGTTCAAAAAGGCACGATAACAGTCCAAAAAGGCACGATAACAGTCCAAAAAGGCACGATAACAGTACAAAAAGCCACGATAATAGTACAAAAAGGCACGATAACATTACAAAAAGGCTCGATAACAGTTACAAAAGGCACGGTAACAGTACAAAAAGGCTCGAAATCACTTCAAAAAGGCTCGATAACAGTTAAAAAAGGCACGGTAACAGTACAAAAAGGCTCGAAATCACTTCAAAAGGCTCGATAACAGTTAAAAAAGGCACGGTAACAGTACAAAAAGGCTCGAAATCACTTCAAAAAGGCTCGATAAAGATTCAAAAACACTTACTAACCTAGATCTTCATCGTCTTAAACTAAAACACTAACCTAATCTCATCAAACAAACATAATGAACAACAAATCAAATCAAACCTAATCTACATCAAATACACAAAACTTATCTAGAACAAAAATGTGTGAGAAACAAAAACGTACCGGTCTCGTTTTTCTTCGCCCTTCAGTTCTATTCGACATCGGTACTGTAGCGCCGTCGCCGGTGGTTCTTCGTCAGGTTTTGGTCCTCTGTAGCACTGTTGCGCCGTCGGGGTTTCTCTCTCTGGTTTTTTCTTTCAACGTTTCAAAACCAGACAAACCGACAAAAAGGGTAATTTTGTCTGGTCACATAAAATGGTGCCTTTTAAACTTAGATTAGTAACTTGGTGCCTGTTCCCCAAAAAGCGCCCCAAATGGTGACATTTAAATTTCGACCTCAGTAGAATATTTTTTTGTTCATGGTGCTATACTTCCTTGGAGATCCTACTATCTAATGGTATACTTTTCTATGCAGCCTACAGACACATGTTATGTTGCAAGTAAATGATTGCCAAAATTAATTTACAGCGAATACCAGCCTCATGCCTATTCTTGGGATGATTTTCCTCCTCTTAAGGACATTCCTCTGAAAATTCTTATTCAATTACTTTGTTATATGATAATGAGAGATTTTGGTTCCGCTGGGCTTTTGTTCTTCTCAATCTTAAAAAAAAAATGAATTAAGGTTGAATTAGGGTTTGTTTTTATTTTTATTTTTAATAAAGTGATATAGTTGAAGATATGAGTGTAATTAATGAGTGTAAATAATATTTTGTTTATTTTTAATTAAACTAATTTGTCCTTATTGGTAAATTCCTATTGGGACATTTTTCTAATTAATTTTTTTATTAAAATATGAGTGTACTTATCATATTTATGGATATCAATATCGGCTCCATTTAAAATAATTTATGTCATTAGTGTTTTAAAATAAGAAAAGTGGGGTTTTATTAGTTTTACTTTGTACAATATTTTTTTAATAAAAATTGTATATCTTTTTAAGTAATTTGATAAATTAATTTTTTTTTTTTTTTTTATAAATAATTTAAAAAGTAGGGTGTAAATAGCTCAGTAGCACATTTATTGTTTATAACAAAATAACTATTGTAGAAATTTACTAAAACATCCCTTTCATTTATTAATTTTATAAAAATATGATTCAATCTAAAAATTATTTATGCTTTTCTAAATTATATTGTTTTGAATTTTTTTTTTCTTTAAAATTTTTAAGATTAATATAATACACGGTAAGACTTCAAAAATTGAATGTTACGTTAAAATTATATTGTTTTGAATTTTTTTTTTCTTTAAAATTTTTAAGATTAATATAATACACAGTAAGACTTCAAAAATTGAATGTTACGTTAAATATGATATCTAATTTATTAAAATACCATTGATGTTTGGGATTGGTCTAAACATTTACAAATGAGGTATTTAGTTACATATCTTCTTATTGGTTTGTTAAAGCTTGATTGGGATTTTTAAATAAATAAATAAATAAATAACTTATAGTACTTTTGATTGGTAAATTAATTAATTTGGTTGAAACTTAAAATTCTAAATATTAAATTGTTAAATCTGAAAATAACAATAAATTGTATATTTAGATGTTAACGGTAGCTTTGTTTTTTCAATTATTAACATTTCCTTATTCGATTGAGCCATCAAGATTATTTATATATATCAAATGAATGAGATGCAAAGGACAATAATATATAACTTCCAAAACATCTACATATGCTCTTCACAAATAGAAAACAATACATGAAAAGTTGAAAGAGACTTAGTATGTAGTACTAAGTACTAACTTGGGCCATTCACATGAAACCATTTTTTTACCCTAGAAAAGAAATTTCTTACCCTAGAAAAGAAATATTTTCTAACCATTGATCTTTTTCCAATCGTCTCTTTAATAATTAATACAAGACAGCACAAACATTTTGTTATGTCTCACAAGAGTTGGGACATGAAGATTAGCAAGATCTAATTTATCGATATTGATTTTTTATTTTGGTTTAAACCCATCTTATAAGCTATAAGAAAAAAAAAATTAACATTAGTTATTGGAATAGAAAAAAAAACCTGTTTGGCCAGTAAAATAACTCTCCAAATATACTTTCTTGGCTCAAAAGAAAATTATTGTATTTGTTTAATTTTTTATAGAATGTAGATCCTCTACTGAGCTGATTTTTATCATGACCTATATAGATTTATTGACATGTATAATTAATGACTGATATTTATTTAATTTTCATTATTTTTAAGTACAGAGTCTTATTTCTCAGGTGCTTTAAATTAAGAAAAAGATTAACACATCAGAGAATCCTAATCATTTTTTATATACCATTAATAGTGGCAGCAATTTAAATATGAGATATTACCGGATTAAATGCTTGTCATTTCTAACAAACCACATTGTGCAGTGATATTTTATTTGTTTAATTGATTTTTATTTTTTCATTTGAATTGAGAGAAAGCATAGTTTCTTCGAAAATGCCACCATTAGTCATTTAGTCCATTACTAATTTAATGGGTTAAGTTCTTTTTTCTTAAAGCGATGAATTATAATTTATTTTGAAGAAAATGTAAGTTTATTTGATATTTATGATTTGAATATGTACATATAAAATAAATTTTTATTTTGACTTTTAATAAAGCTTTTAATTTAATGATTGTTAAATAATTTAATTCTTAAATTATTTATATTAATAAATATTTTTTGAAAGATATTTATATTAAGGAAAAAACTTGAGTACTGACCGGTCAGTACCCCACGTGGCAACATCCCATTGAGTGGGTCAGTACCCAAGATACTGACATATTAATATATTAGTAATAGTATAAGAGTATATTAAATTTACTACCCAGATGCTTAAATATGCATAGTGCAACTCGAACCTTTTACCACCATTTTGGAAGGGAGGTATACTAACATCTTTGTAAACACTCTAAATTGGCGTAAAACCAAGTCCAATGAAGACACTAAAAGAGGTCATTTGTTTTTTGCATTTAAAATTTAATGGATCTGAATTGAAATTATTAAGTTGTTTCGTTTGTTATTTTAAGTGGTAAAACAACTTAAAAATACCAAAAAATAACTTAAAATAAAAATTAAGAAATTCTGACTTTTAACTTAATTCCAAATCATTGGATTACAATTAAAATATTCTCTTCCAAGTTTATCCTCCCAAAAAAGATATATTTCCAAATTAATCCTAATTTGATATGGTGTATAATTCTATCTTTTAATATATTTCTTATTTTAAACTGCTTTTAAAAAGGAAAAATAAACTCTAATCACTTCTCATAAAAACCGGTGTATATAATTTAGGAACCTATTTCAAAAAAAAAAAAATATCAATAACTTTTTTTTAAAAAAAAATTTGGTTTCCGGTGCATATGATTTAGTAAACAAAAAAAAAAAAAATGATTTCCTCAATTATATACTTTGGAAATATGGACAACATACAAAAAAACTGAAATTTTTATTTTTGACAATAAATAGAACTTGAACTTTATTTGCATAACATGTAAACTCTTATAAAGAACGGTACATGTTAAATTACTTATTTTAATTAGCATGTATATAAATGTAAAATTATTTATTTTTAGATAATTTTATTTATAAAAAAAAAACATGTTGACAGTACAATCAAATATGAAAAGAAAAAAAAAAACACATGTATTCATAATTTAATCAACTCATACTTAATTATAACAAAATGTATTCCAAAAGAATACACCGTTGGAAAGATATGATTGGAATATTTAAAATGACATAAATATTAATATACATATTTAATTTACTTATTATTTATATATTTATTAATATTAAACTTTTATAATAATTTTAAAATATTTATTGTGAAAATATTCTTTAAAGATATTCTTTTGTGTAAAATTTGGCATGTAACATTAGGGTAGAAAAAAATTTAGTGTAAAGATATACCGTAAAAAGATGCTCTTTTAACATCAAATTGGTGTAAACTTTGGTATGGAATATTGAAATTGCTTTGACCAACCATTATTTCGGGTTATCATGAGGTTATAGGTTTAACTCATGTATTCTCCTTAAATCCCATACTATTGTAATATTTTTTAAAAATAAAGTATCATATTTACCCATTAAATTGTAAATCGTGAGGGGTCTGCTCTCCTAGAATTGGAGTTGCATCCAACATCGTGCTCGTAGATATCAGTCTTGCCAACGCCAATCCGGGCAAGCTTTAAACAAAGAAAATAATAATAATAATAATAATAATAATAATAAAACTTAATAGCACCAGACCCCCTGAAGTGTGCGCGAATTTACAATATACCCCTGAATGTTTTTTTTTTTTTTTCAGCGGTAAATCCCTCAAACTCTCTTTTTCTTTGCACCATCCTTATGGAGATGCCCCCTCCTCAGGGGGCAATAAAATAAGCAGGTGCAAAGAAAAGAAGAGTTCAAGGGATTTACCGTAAAAAAAAAAAAAAAAAAAAAAATTCATTCAGAGAAACAAATTACAAATTCGCGTACACTTAAGAGAGGAGGGGATTAAGTCTAATAAATAATAATAAAAGATAAAAAATCGATTTTTTATTTTTAATTAAAAATGAATTCATCCATAAATTATTTTAGAAAACTCAAAAGCCTTGAGTAGTCGAGTGGCATCAACACCAGAAGAAGCGCCTTCCCTGTCTCTATCTCGTGTGATAAAGCAGGGATTTTACTATTAAAGATTGCTGTATATTGATGTTTACATTTATTTTTCATAATCTTTTTGTTCTTACTTTTCAGGGTTTTGGAAAAAGAAGAGCACTGAATTCACTATCAAACATTATTTACAAATAAATGGAGAGAAATAGTCCCAAAAGCCCCATGTCTGCACTTGTTATTTCGGTCTTCTTGAAGGACAAGCTTCTGTGTTAGGTGTTTATTTGTTTTTGTTATTTGTCATTTGTCATTTTTTTTTTGACCTTGACTGATTATATTGTTATATTAACTCTATTCATTGAACATTGCTTATCTTCAAGATGCTACATAATATACAATCTGTTTTCCAATATTTAGATTCTGAGTTTCTTTCAAATAATATTAATTATTGTTAATGGATGTGCTTTAATCTCAGGATCAAGCTATGTGCGTGTGTGTGTATTTATTTATTTAAGTTAATCAAAATTTAGAATCAAGACTAAATCTATGAATTTGTTTAGTAAAGTTAGGTGTTTACTAAATTTTAACCAACATACTTTAAATGTTGAATAGTATGCTTCTTCTTTTCATACCTGGGAAAGTCATTTTCAATGCAATTTCTTTCGTATAGAGATTTTGGTTAATATCAATGCTAAGTCTGTATCTTATTTATAAGAGTCAAAATAGCTCTGCTTTGTTTGTTTTTTTTTTTTTTTTTTTTCCAACAATACTTGGACTTAGGCACTATAAAATAATAAAATACATATTGATGTGCTTTAGTCAATATTGACATTGGTTTTTTTGTCAACTTTGGCCTTTTGTAATTTGTAGTATATTGTGGTTAATTGTTCTGAAGTTTCTTGGAACTGTGTATGTGTTTGTGTAAAATAATAATGTTTCTTGAAGGAAAATTTTGTACATTTTCAGCAAATATAAAATATCGAAAACCTTGAATAGAAAGTCATTTGAGATTAAGTGTATATGAATTCAAGTGGAGTTCGTTTAGAATATTATTGATCTATGTAATAGTGGAAGCAGGTATGTGCCTTTTGTCTACTGATCGTGCACTTCGTCCTTCTTGGCATGCATGTGTTTGATAAAAGAACTTGACTTAGCAATGGCATATACAACAGTTTTTTCGTAAGATTCCATGATAGCAGGCATCTAAATTAGGCTTCATGCCAGTCTAAACTTTCATTTCTTGATATAATTTTACAGCAATCCTTGTTATCTTTGGACAGCAAACTACATTTGCTTTCATGAAATTAAGGGATTGAGTTTTCTACTAGTATTTGATCTAGTGCATGGAAGTAGTCTAATCTTTAGGCTACAATGAGCTAAATTGCAACATTTTAACCTTTGCTGGACATTTTCTTTCCTTGTATTTAAAGTGATTTTGTCTGCTGGCTACCTAAGTGCACATCATCTACAGAACTCGGGATAGGTTATAGAATGATCAAAAGACACTCTTGTTTGACATACAAGAAAATGTATCATGTTCTTTTTGAATAATATTTGTTTGAATAGATACTTTTCTTTCCTTTTCCAAGAGATTTGTGACATAAAAAGATTTCATTAATATTATCTAAAGGAGAAATGTAATGAATTTTCCATGCATTGCACAAGTCAAGAGGATCAGATGAGGAAGATATTAGGTGGAATTGTGGAAAATAGGCTTGTCACTATGTGTTTATTTACATTAAAAGGATTAATGGATGCATTAGTCCAACACCTACCATCGAGAAATGAACAGGATATCGACACGTGGTGTGAACTGATTAATTTTACGTGTTTGCTTCCAAGGACTGACTACTGCAAAAGGTTCTGCACACGCCACCTTCTTGAAAATCTAGAATAAATCCAAGTTTAGGGTGACCTGTAGTTTATAATGGATGCTTACTAGTGTGTTAATTGACTGCAGTAAGAGTCTATATATCTCAGTGTAGGTAGCATTTGCTACAACTCATCTCAGATTTAAAAGAGAACGTTAGCAGAGTTTGTCATTGAACAAATAATCATAAGCAAAATGTATTTATCTACTTATAGTACTATGTCCTGTAAAATTACCTTGCAGCCTCAGATGGTCCAGGCCAGGTATAGCTATCATTTTGATGTTTTGAAGCAAAGTTCAATGTTCTCAGATGCACTACTTAGTTTCCAGATGATTTATTGTATATATCTAACTCATTTTGTTTTGTTATTTTTTTACTGAGTTTTTACACAGTTTGATAGTCCAAAAGGAGGGAGTTGGTATGTAAACTGATCATTCATGGTTTAATTCATTTTTCAATGCTACGTTTCTTCATCTCTGCTTCTTTGGCTTCAAGTTTTCATGAATAATTTAAACTGTGCAATCACAGGTTATTGTACAAAGGTACCCCGCAATGTAAACATGGCTAAGCTGCAGAATGGCTATCTGTTTCCTGAGGTACAGTCCATAATCTTCCTTTCTTAATTATATTGGTTTAGATTCATGTTAAACTCATGTTAGCAGTTTCTGTTTTTTCTTTTCCTTTTTCATATGAATCTAACAATCCCCTAAGCTTTTCTCAATTAATCTTTTCTCTTTTTCAGTGCTTTAGAATAATGAGAGTGAACAACTATGGTTTCCCTTTGTCTCACACTGTTTAATTTTAGTTTCATGTGCATACATATTCTCTATTGGTACATATTAGTATTTTTCTAATCAAATTGATTCTGAACTGGACTCTACTTTTGGTTAGTCTTGAGTAACTGTTTGTTTATTGTTGGCTAATTTCATGTCTATCGTTGCACGGACTTCCTCTTGGTTACCTACAATGTCTTGGTATTTAAATTTTTTATTTTTGGTTAACAACAATTCTGATTTCTTGAATCAGATTTCATTGCGTGAATTTCAACACCTGGAGAAGTACCCAAATGCAAAATTGATAAGCCTTGGGATTGGTGATACCACAGAGCCTTTACCAGAAAATATCGCATTGAGCATGGCTAATGTAAGTTTTCTTACTGAAGTTCATTCTGCATTCCCATATGTTACAGTTGTGCTCATTTTAAGTTCAGGCAGGTGAACAATGACCTCAACTGTCAAAATCTGCCCAAGCTTATATTTACATCTAGATTTTCTATAGACGGATTTTTTTTCCTTTTATGATAGTTTCGCTTAATTGACAGATCATATAGGCATGCTCAGATTCTTCTTCTGTATTCCACAATTGATGAAGTAGCATTCCTTTTGTTTGAGGGTGTATGCACCTACAGAGACACACATAAGTCACCTGACATATCAAAAAGACTGTAAATTTAATATCCTGGTTGTATCAGGAAAATGAGGTAACATTGTCTCAGAATCTAACATGCCAACTGACTTCAAATACAACAGAATAAATCTAGTGGCACACACACATGCATGCATACACAAGTGTGTATGTTTGTGTGAAATTATGCTGCACAAGGTATTAGATAGGTGTTGATTTGCAACACAGTCCTCTGAATTGAGGAGGGAGAAACTACCTAACTGATAAGAGGCTATTGAATTTAGGCTGTTTGTATATTGATTATTCAAATTACTTAACTGTTATAGTGTTATGGCAACATAACTTAAATGTAAACCAAACCCCTCGTTATCTGATGTGAGTGGTATTTAAGCCCGGTGCCTTTTATACAACTAAAAAATATCTCACTTTCCAAGCTAGCTGATACTCATATGCAAATTACTTAACTGCGTACATACTAAGATAATAAAATATAGACATACATGCCTTGTTATAAAGCTTATACAGTGATACCATTTCTTTTTTTTATGTCTTTTGTTCCCATTGAGGTAAACCTACCCATATATTCACTGACATACATTCATGATTCATGCATAGGCAAAGTAGTAAGTCAGAAGCATTTGAATTTTTTTGAAAGATAAATGTTTACTAGTATGGTATTTTGCAGTATGCTCATGGCCTTTCAACAGCTGAAGGTTATAGTGGATATGGTGCTGAACAAGGCAATAAGGTATTAGAGGGCTTGTTTTACCATTTTCTGATGTCATTTGTCACAAACCTGTCAATAGTTACCGATGTTACTGGATTGATTTCATTCTTGGGATTATATTATTACAGCTAATAGGTATCCCATTTTAATAGTAGTCCTCTATAAACAAATGTGTTTGAGTTCTAGCATACTTGTTAGTCCTGGATGAGTTTAGTAGATAAGTCAACTCATAAGCAGCTTTCCTTTTACAGCATAAATATATTATTTTGACTTAAAAATGGTTATATTTTATATTTGAGAATTATAGTACTGGAAGTTTCTACTTGTCTAGAGCAGCTTTTGGTTGCTAATTGCACCGTTATTCATTTTTGGTGTCTTAGCTCCCTTTACCTGAGTTGTGCTTTAGCAGGATGATGTTTCACTCAATATTAGATAATGTTTATGTATGTTTTGACTGTGTATATCAGGCTCTAAGGAAAGCAATAGCAGAAACATTGTACAAACATGTACCGGTCAAAGACACAGAAATTTTTGTATCAGATGGTGCACAATGTGATATTACTCGTGTTATGGTACTTAGTAACTTAGTTTTTTGGGCATTTATTATGTATTTTTCATTTCCAATCTTCAATGTGGACATACTCTGGCTAATATTTTACTACAAACTAGATAAAACCTGCTGATTCTGATTTTCTTAGTTTGCTGGACAAAGACTGAATGTTAATCAATTTCCATGTTGGCAGTTGCTCCTGGGTTCCAATTTAACAGTAGCTGCGCAAGATCCATCCTTTCCGGTAATATGATGATGCTTTTATCCCTTTCTATTCTAATATGCATAGACATGCACACGCGCACACATTTATTTGTGTGTCTTGATCTGCAAATAGTTCACATGCTAGTGCTTAGTAGCTAAAGGATAACTTTGCTGATCAGAAGTAGCTAAAGTCTACCTAATCTTCTTGATCAATAAATTATAGATGGATGACCTTAATATTTTCCAAGTCTTGTCTTTCTTTTAGTTTTGTTAGAGTGCTTAAATCCTGTTGTTGGGGCCTTTCTTAGCAGCTTAAGCTTTTGAGCCCGTTGGTTACTAACATGGTATAAGTGTGAAAGCAGCCTTGGGCCTAACTCAACCCCAAAAGCTAGCTTGTAGGGTGAGGGTTGCCCTCACACTTATATACTGCACTTCCCCTTAATGCCCAAGCGATGTGGGACTATGATTTACACCCTCCCTCACGTGCAGCATGCCCACTTGGCAGCACCTGCACCCGTGACGGGCAGGGACACATAGAGCCCAACCCATCCCTGGGCATGACCAGCTCTGATACCATGTCAAAGTGGTCTTGGGCCTAATTCAACCCCAAAAGTTAGCTTGTAGGGTGACGGTTGCCCTCACACTTATATACTGCACTTCCCCTTAATGCCCAAGCGATGTGGGACTGTGATTAACAATAAGAGCCTTGTCATACCGAGGAGTTCTGGGTTTGAGTTCTCCCACATGATTATATTTGAATTTGTTATTTGTTGTGTTTTGTGTTTAGGCTTGAGCCATATGGAAAACCTGTTGGTAGTAAATACCTGTTCACAGGAACTGCAGTGAACTTCGACATTGCAGAAACCTATTTCTTCACAAGTAGTTTAGATGCTTGGCAGCTTAGGCATTATACATCATCTTCAATGCATCTAATGCAACTTGAATGCATACGTAGTCATTATACTTTTGTTATATAATATATATTTATGGCGAAAATGAGACGGGCCAAAATTGGTTGTGAAATCCTGGTAGACAGCTGATAATGTATGCAAGAGTGCACTGTAAACAAACACAAAGTAAAGCCTACAATCTAAGATATAAAAAAAACTCCTAAGAGCCAGTAAAATTTAATTTATTGGAAGAAGAAAACCAAGAAAGAGTGCATTCACCCTGAAGACATGATGACATCAGTAAGTGAATGTTATAGTTTACCAAAACCTTTACATTAGTAAGTGAATGTTATAGTTTACCAAAACCTTTACTATATTGTTTTCCCTCAGACTTTATAATGAATGTGTGTGTGTGTGTGTGTTTGGGGGGGTGTTGTTCTCCAATCAGTTGGTACTACACCTGCCTTCTTCCTTTCTATTTGTCATCCTCTGCTGACAATATTAATGCTCATTTTCCTCTATAAGTTCCTCAAATGGAATTAAGTTTTAGAATACTTGTTACAGATTAGAAGAAAGCCATAAATGAAATTACCAGATGTTCCTTTTAAATATTTTTCACCTATGTGAATTTGCTTTCTGGAGTCTTCATGAAAAATGGAAAAATCTTGGAAGATACTAAAGATTCAAGCCTTTGAGGATTGTCAATTGTGTATCTTGGAACAGATTGGAAATGCTTGCGAATTTAAACAAAATGAAAAGCACAACTTTTTGTTGATGTTCTAAATGTGTTAAAATCTAATCCTCAATCGTTGTTTGAGTTTTTTCCGTGTCATGTTCCCATATCTTGGCAGAATAGTAACATGTTTTGTTTGATTCATTAAATTGTGCAATTGTCCTTATTTAAGTTCTTCTCAGTTTCTCTCTAAAATATCCCTTGGTACTGTAGCATTTATGATGGAAATTTGCTTTCTTACAGGCTTATGTAGACTCGAGTGTCATAATTGGTCAGGCTGGTGATTTTGGAGATGAAGTTGGGACATACTATAATATTGAATACATGAAATGTGGACCTGAAAATAATTTCTTTCCAGACTTAACAAGTACTAGTAAAACAGACATAATCTTCTTTTGCTCGCCAAATAATCCAACTGGTCATGCAGCAACACGGAACCAATTAGAGCATCTTGTGGAGTTTGCAAGGGATAATGGCTCAATTATTATCTTTGACTCTGCATATGCAGCTTATATCACAGATGATAGTCCTAGATCAATCTTTGAAATTCCTGGTGCCAGAGAGGTAAATCACTTGTATTTAATCTTGTTAAGTAGGATATGCATGGATAAGACTGTTTATCTTAGTAAATTGAGAATCAATCTCATGTGTGTTTTGCTTATAATAGCATACTTTTTCCTCTTTCAGTTTTGGTTGAGAAAGAGTTGATTCCATGATTATAAGTTCATTCCATACTGGACTAGACCGGAATAGGGTTATATACATTCTCGTTATTAAACAAAGCATATCCATACTTATGAATGCCTACTGAAGTGTTGTAAGATAGAATAACTCTGTGACGAGTTAAAGAATTTGGCACACAGTATTTATTTATTTTCCCCAAAATGTTGAGGATGGCTCATAAATTGCTGATCTGCATGGTGCATATGGCTTGTTCTAAATTTGATCACATCCTATTGTATATAATTGTATTTTATTACCTAGTAAATAGACTTGCTAGGATGAATCTTCTGGTGAATAGTTCAGTAACAGAGTAGTTCATTAGTTATTAATTTTGCCACTTAAAAATACCTAACACATTTTGTGTCAAAAAAAGAAGAAAAGAAAATCCATGTAACACATTGATGTCATATTCTTATGGGTTTTTAAACGTTCTTCCTTCCATGCTTTCTTATTCAGGTTGCAATAGAAATCTCATCTTTCTCCAAATTTGCTGGGTTTACTGGTGTACGTCTTGGTTGGACAGTGGTTCCTGAAGAACTCTTATTTTCAAATGGGTTCCCTGTCATAAACGACTTCAATCGCATTATGTGCACTTGCTTTAACGGAGCGTCCAATATAGCACAAGTTGGTGGACTGGCATCTCTTTCACCAGAGGGTTTCCAGGTAAGTTTGAATACATAAAGCAGCTTTAAAAAGATTCACATTTATTAATTGTATTTATCTTTAGTTTCTGATATGTATGGTTTTGTGTGTGTGCATTCACGCATGCACTTATGTGCACATTTGTGCTTCAGAACATACTTAAGTTCTTTGTTTACATATTTTTGCTTTTTTGGAAATTCCAAAAAGATCCAATTTATGGTTTGATCTGTTCAAGTTATATACTTAACCACAATAGTAACATCTTCATACACCAGGTTAAGAGACTGTTACCCGGAAAAGGTTGCAGGGTATTATTCTTAAATTGCTATATATGTTAATAATCAAGTCCTTAAAAACTCACTATCAACTTTCTTCATTTAGCTTCATAATGAAAAAAAATGTTTATGATACATTTTTATAAACTTGCTAACTATTTTTCTATTTCTTTTTGAGAGTCTCAAGAGCTGTCCGGAAAGCAGCTGAAGTTATATTTTATCAAGCTAATTCAATTACATTACGTTATAAGGATTGTTTGTATCAATGAAATTGATAAATTTCGGTGGCTTCCAAGCCTGACAAAGAAAACAAAAATAGTAGGAAGAATAAAATTTTGATGTGTGAATCCGATCCAACATGTCTCATTTAACTGCTACATTGTGTAATTTGTTAGACCAGTCATCTATAAAATGAATACTGAATTCATCGTTGGGAAAATTTGCAGGCTGTGCGTTCGTTGGTTGATTACTACAAGGAGAATGCAAAGATACTTATCAATACCTTCAATTCCCTCGGAGTAAAGGTATATGGTGGTACAAATGCGCCTTATGCTTGGGCTCATTTTCCTGGTAGGAAATCGTGGGATGTGTTTGCAGAGATTCTTGAGAAGACTCATATAACAACAGTTCCAGGTTCCGGATTTGGTCCGGGTGGTGAAGAGTATTTGAGAATAAGTGCTTTTGGGCATAGAGAAAGCATCCTAGAAGCCTCTAAGAGGCTGAAAAACCTTTTCACCAAGGCAGAATAATCTCATGGGTTACTTTCACATCTTCCTAAAAGCTAAGTGTTTTGTTCTGATGGCAGCCTTGAAGTTTCATTGTAGTATTGTACTTGTGTTTTTGTAGAATAAGATAGCCATTTTTACCTGTGAGGATGTTGCTATCTATAGCTACTCTAGTCTTTGTTTGAGATTGATGATGCCATATGTTCTGTTTTGCTATAAGCTAATTTTCCACAACTGTTCTGTTGTTGTGCTTGTTAAATTATCATCTTATTAAATTGAACCATTCAGACAAGTAGATCAAAACTATATTTAACAAGTGTTGAGGTTTTATTTTATTTTATTTTTTTTTTTCACCGTAAGACTTTTTGTCTCTTATATTTTAAATTAAGATAAAATAGTTTGTTTGTTTTTTCAACTTATATCATATCTTAAGATATATATATATATATATATGTCTTTTAGAAAAAGTAAAAAATTTTGATTTTTATCTTATTAAAAAAGTATTGCAGTATAATTTTTTTAGTAAATTTATGTAAATATCCTATAACAATTCATACATTTTTAATTTTATCCGCACATAATAAAATCCTAAAAATCAATTTTCCAAAAATTACCAATTTTAAAGAAACCCTAACAAAACTTAATCAATTTTACATTTGTAATAAGTTATCCAAAATGAAAAAAAAAAACAAATCATAGTATCTTAATTTATAAGACTTATCCATACATCTAACAAATTAAGGTTTTATAAGGCCGTAGATAGATAAATAAAAAAAAAAAAAAAAAAAAAAAAAAACCTTTAGCCTGTTACCTATGTAAACCCACACACTTGGTACACAATTATTTGTAACACTACACAATTTTTTTTACTTTATAATGTTGTTTCCAAGTAAATAACATTCATCGTAGGTTCCATTTATAGTGTCTATTCAAACCCCAATTACAAACCGATAAGATAAGGTTGGTCCTATAATATACCACACATATATACTCTATAAGGTTGTGGGTTCGAGTCGTATCCCCTCGGCCTATTTCAACCCATGTATGCGATGTCATTCCAGGCTGTAGGGTTGAAAAAGGCATTCTTGGTATTTGAGAGTTGGGACCATATACCTGTACGAGGATCAAAAACTTTCACGGAGTCAGCCAGCCACGGTCCCTGGTAACCACACCAACAACATAGAGCTTCTTGTTTAAGATGCCCGTCTTACCGATTGACATGGGACTCACTTCGCTCCAGGCATTTAAAGCTCTAGAGAATCCTCCTAACACATAGAGACAGCCATCAACAGTCCTGATGGAAGACCATCCTTTCTCCTACCCTATAACTTACATTACTAGCTATTTAAAAGCATGCTTGTCACTTGAACAACACAGAATATTTATATATCGTAAATCGTATTTCTATGGCCAATTTCAAGATCAAATATCCAATCACAGAAGGCAATCAAGAAAGGAAAGTTAACTATCATATCAACAAACTCTTTTTAACTATTGATCCCAGCAAAAAGATCATCAAACGCAGGCTTTCTGGCCTCCAGTAGCATCAAATATCAAGTGTCTGACAACTAACCAGCTCAACAGATCTGGTATTCCTTGTGGCAATGATCTTCCAAGGATTTGTTTCTGATACCACATGTTCATTTAAGGAGTCGTCTAACGAAGATGATGAAGCGGATGCTAATGAAGCAAAGCGATTTTGCACATCAGCCTGCAAGACTGCAATGTTGTGATTAGCATCTTTAGTGACAACATGAAGCTTTCCAAGTAAACCGGCAAGTAGATAAGGAGACTCTGTGTCCGTAAAGTCAGCTATAGGAACATCTCCGACCACAATTTTCCAAGTATCGTCTTGGTAATCATAAACCTTGATCTTTGCACTATCAAGTGCAGTAGAAGGATCTATTGCATACAACTCTCCCTCAACCGTGACACTTAATTTTGTTCCTGCCTGTCTAACGGGCCAACCCTCGCCCATTCCAACTGGCATTTCAACCCATGTGTTTACCTCAGGATCATAAACCTCTCCTCCAACATCAACAAAAAAAGGCCAGAAATATAAACTCTGAGGTACAAATAACCTCCCCCTATATGATGTCATTCCAGTGGCAATAGGCTTGAGTAAATCAGCTAGAAAGGCTGTAGGTAGCACCTGAGCTTTTGAAAAAGGCATGCTCGGTATTTGGGACCATATACCCGTACGAGGATCAAAAACTTCCGCAGACTGTAGTGGAGTCAGCCCACCATGGCTCCTGGTAACCCCTCCAACAACATAGAGCTTGTTGTTTAAGATGCTTGTCTTACAATAAGCTCTACCAATTGACATGGGACTCACTTCGCTCCAGGCATTTATAACAGGATCATACCGCCAGACCTGGGTCATGGCTAAAGCTCTAGAGAATCCTCCTAACACATAGAGACAGCCATCAACAGTCCCGATGGAAGACCCACAAAACGACAGCCGATCCAGAGCATCCTTTCTCCCTAGCCAACCCCTAATGACATCTGCAATTTTGATACTTGAGCCCACCACATTCCACATCCGTAATGCTGCTAAACCCTTCCTTGATTCATCTTCAAAACCAACACGAGGCATTGGTGGTAACCTTTGCCATCTTCTGGATAAAGGGTCCAAGGCATGCCAGAAAAACTTGTCATCTTCAGCCTTTGTTAAGATATAGAGCCATTCCTCCGTCATTCCAAGTTCCTTTCTCAACTTGAACAGTTCAGAACTCATAATGGCAGCTTTCCAGGCTCGACTCACCAACTTCACTTTCAAGTAGTAAATTCTAGGAAGTCTAGCAAGAATCTGAAATGATATCTCATCAGGAAGACTGGGAATCAATCTAGGGCTTTCCTCAAAAATGCTTGGTGACAGCCTTTGCCTCTTGCAAGTTTCATTTTGTGAAACATCAGAAGCATCAATTGACCCAGTTCTAGAACTGTTTACACTCAATATAGAGCCCATCACAATCCCTCTGAAAGCAGCAAATTGAAATCAAAACCAGATAGATCCGGCTTTCTACATCGACCTGTTTAAAAAAAGTATCGTTCCTGGAATTCAGTAGTAATACATACACTGTAATTTACATTAATAGCTATTTAAAAGCTTTCATAAACAACCGGAAAACAAGCGTATAAAGCAAGCTTGTAAAACAGCAAAGATTGTAGTCATTTCAACGGCACAAAATATAGATAATAAAATATATGCTATTTAAAGGCAGTTTCTCTGAAATTCTTCTGTGTCTTTACTGCATATGACGAGCAGAAGAAACAGGGTCGGGTTTTAGGAGTCATGACTGTAAAATCTAAATTTCAAGGAAGTCTATTCACAACTCTATATGGTTTCTACAATGTTTAAATAAAATTTTACCATTCTGACACACTTTTCATATTCAAAAAATTTTCTTTTCTAATAACATTAAACAGAATTAAGTTACGAAACTATCCCAAACGTTAATCAACCCAAAAACTGATTAGCAAACATAACTCTCATATGAGTATAATAGCTATAACCGAAATGAACATACCGTGTGGCACCATACTTTGGTTACTAAAGAGTATACATGATAATCTCCAAATTCAAAACCAAAACAAGTAGATGACACCATGAACATTCTCTATTTATACATGAACATTCTGCCAAATCTAAATGATCCTTTATTCTTGAACCTTCACTAACTGCATTAACCCAGAAGTATATGACACCATGATTTCCTTTTATCAATTTTCATCTATAATTTCTACCTGTAACTGGTTAAATCACAACCATAACAAAGTCTAAAATGGCATTCAAATTCTACTTCTTTATTACTGTTGGTTTTCTTAGCTACCAAACACAACTTTCAGTCAGATAATTCAATAATCCAAGCAAATTAATACAGCAAATTGAATAACATTAAAAGGGAAAAAACCCAATACAGTAACAACAAGATTAATTTTTTTATTTTTTAAAAAGAGCAATTAAAGGTCAAATAAGATGATTTAGCTAATAATATGAATCATAAAAAAGAAAAACGGAAAACTTACCTCTGTTGTAGCTGAAATGAATTCGAGAGAAAATATTTCCAAACTGAAATTCAAAGAATCAAATCACATATTCAACCAAATGGGGTTATTGTATAAAGAAATTTTCATGATTCCCAGAAGACGAAAACACCAAAAATGATAATTCAATTGGGTTTCACGCAATTCTGATTCTGTATCCGTTTCTTCTTCTATTTTTTTTTTTTTTTAATATTATAAATAAATAAATAAATAAAATTTTCAGCTTCCGGCTTACGTATCTGTTCCGGATCAGCATGTCCACGTCACGTTGCTACAAGAACCACAATATGATTGTTATATTTTATTTTAATAATATCACCAATAATTGACTTTATTTTATTAAAATGAATCCGGCTAGACTTTTTAGTATAATATAATGACTTTTGTACTATAGTCCATAGACGACTAAAAATGTAAATATACATAACAGCACGTTACACCAAACCTGATTAAGGTTTGCTCTTTTACGTACGAAAATAACTTTAACGAAAACTAGTATTCACATTCCTGTCTCTAGTTAAATTTATTACTGAATTGCAAATTATACCAATCTTGACTGTCAAAATAAAACCATTAACGACTCATATAAATTCGTTTTTTTATTTGTTGAATCAGATTGACTTGTCTTAACCGATGACTCGACCATATAATTCTAGTTATTGTTTACTTCGGTTGGTCAGTTTCTACTTGTCATCCTAGGTGAAGGATACCTTTTTTGTGTTACAATGATTCTCATTAGAAAAAAATACTAAGAATACATATCAAGGTTTTGAAACGTATTTTAATATTTTATAGAAGCTTTCAGAGCCGAAATTAATCTTCTATGAATATCCTAATATTCCAAATGATGATGATGATGATTATATATATATATGTGTGTGTGAGAGGGTCATTAAAATTTTTAACACTTTTTCCGAGACCATTTGTGAAAAAGTCACCAAGTTAATAAGTTTTGTGAAAATAACACCAAAATATGTGTGTTGACCAAAATACCCTCACTTTTCTTCTTTTTCAATTTCCCTCTCTTTCTGCCTCTCTCATTTTTTTTTTTCAAAGACCTCCATTGATCCATCAATGGAAGTCGAATAATCCTCTAATGGAGGTCGTCCAAACGATCGACTCCATTAGAGGTCGTTTTGATGATCGAAACAACCTCCAACAGTTAAAAAAAATTCTAAAAATAAATCTCGGATATCTTAAAATAAGTCTCGGCTAATATGGAATAAGTCTTGGCTGACTAGCCGAGATTTAATGAAGCTTAGCCGAGACTTATTCCATATTAGTCGAGACTTAGGTGCTGTTTGGATCCCTTTTTAAAAACCGTTTTTCATTTTTAAAAACAAAAAATGATTATAAAGTGTTTGACCACTTATTTTAGAGAATGCATTTTATAAAACAAAAAAATTATCACTCTTTGATTATAACCGTAGACTCAAGAACAATTTTTTTATTTTTTTTTCTATCATTTTAAAAACACTCTGACCTATCAATCAAAAAAAAAAAAGTCTCTTTCTCAGTTCATTGACGGAGCTTTTTCGATGCTCAATTCTCGATTTCCATCAAACCGTTTCTCGATTCACAATCAGCATTCCCGTCTTTGTAAAATCAACTCACACAGTGAAGATGCACGTCCGGTTGAAACAGGAAGAGAAGCAAAACAAAAGAAAAGAAAAGGCTCGATGCTTCACAGAATCACAAACGGGGCATCTTTAAAGTGTTCCACTTACTCATTTGCGATCTCAAAACATGGTTTTGTTAACGGCAATTTGTTGTCATCGATATCATCATCTACTTCGTGGGTTTTATTATATGAAGTGAAATACGGGAGTTTTCAAGTGAGGATTTTACTGACATTCCCTCATGTGTGTATGGGCCAACGTTCTTGCAAAATTGTTGGCATAAAGGTCTCTATTTCACTTGCTCTCTGTTTTTTGTTTGATATAAACTGTGATGTGTTCTATCAGAAACAATTTTTTTTGATGAGGCAGTTGTTATTTTGCATATGGGTTCCTTGCTTTAGTTGGTGTTGCATTTGTATTAACTAGAATCAGATTTTTTTGCATTTCAATTGATTTATTGTTATGTATATAAGTTCACTTGAATGCCAACTGCTTGATGAAAAACCTGACAGAATTCCTGGCATCAATTGAATTCGAAAAATTGGATTTTTACTTCCTTCTTTACTTGGTTTAAGCAGTGGATATGTTCAATATCTTTTAGCACTACTATAGTAACCTGATGCAAGTTGTATGGGTCCTCTGCATTTTTGGTACAAAGGGTAATGTTGGAATTGATTTTGGAATGGAATAACCAAGCTTTGACATTAAGGGATCCTGAAATCTATGTTATTTACTGGTTATTATATAGAATCTATTTTATGGTAGGTTTCCAATTGTGAATACTAGATTCGTGAAGACACATTCAAGATGCAAAGAACACAAAACTGTATTTAAGGATGAGAAATGAAGTTGTATCTGCATAAGTTAGTTGCTCGATCTGATTAGTTCATTGTCATGAGTTCTTTAGGATAGATACATCTTTAGAAATGTTTTCATTTTGAGCCAATTTTCCAGTTTCAAGTAATATTAATGTGTAACTAACTAACTACCATAAATTGTGTAGTTATTAGTTACTTTTGTATTTTGTCAATTTTGTCATAGTACGCTTACTTAAAAATTAAAATAACATTTGAGCTATACTTGAAGGCTCTTGAATTTAATATTTCCAATGAGTAAAATAGAAAAGTAAGGAAGTAAATCATAGACTCATAGCCATTATGTTGGTTGATGCAGAGTAAAGAAAGGTGGTCCAAATACAACATCAAATACGCTTCTAGCTGCGTTGCTTGAGAAATTCAAAGAGCTAGATGTACATACGGAAATTTTAGAGCACAACATTAAGAGAGCCACTGAGAAGGGACAAGAGGCTTACGTTGAGAAGATTTATGAGGTTGTTATCTACTCCATCACTATTTTTATCTAGATGCTATCGTGATAATAGGTCATTGAGGAGTAGTTTTTATTAATTGATATTCTCAATATCTTTTGACTTTGATTCATTGGGAGGGTTTTTTGGATCTATAAGTAAAAAACTTCTAATATTTTCAGGTTTATGGTTATGGTGGAGTGAGTATGGTAGTTGAGGTCCTTACAGATAAAATTACCCGATCTGTGGCAGCTGTTAGAAAGGTAGTGAGGGACTATGTAGGGAAGATGGCAGATCCAGGATCTATAACATTCAGGTTCAGACATGCACATGTTGTAATTATAAAGGTCACTGATGTTGAAAAAGATCAGCTCTTTAACATGGCTTTAGATGCTGCTGAGAATGTTATTGAACCCCCAATTTAATTGTTTTATTTATTTATTTTGAATGGCAAACAAAATATTATCTCATTACTATTTTATTACTCTTACCATGACTCTACGATAGTATATTTATAAGTATAAGTTATCTCAGAAAATATTTACATTAAAAGAATGTTTCATGATTTTTCTTGATAATTAATATATATATATATATATATGTGTGTGTGTGATGTATGGTTCATTAATATTTTATTTATCTATTTTAGAATTAATTCATATAAATAACTAAATAAATAAATAAATAATTTATACTCATTCACATATTATCAACTCAATAGTAGTAGTTTCTTTGAGTTTATTTTCAAAAATAGTTTATTCAAACAAGTTTTCGGTTTTCTACTTATATTTTAAAATGATGTCAAACATTTTTTATTGTTTTTCGTTTTCAAAACTTATTTTCAAAAATACTGCCAAATGCATTACGTTTTTAAAAATGTTGTTTTTAAAACATGTTTTTCATTTTTAAAAATCGTTTTCAAAAACACCATTTTAAAAACGATACCAAACGTGCTCTTAATTTCTAGATTTTTTTTTTCGATTTTTGAACTTCTTCTTCATCGACCACCAATGGAGGTCGATGTCATTTCGACCTCTAATGGAGGTCTTTTCGATTCCATTTGAGGTCTATTCGACATCAATTAATGAATCAATGGAGGTCTTTGAAAAAAAGAGGAGAAGGGAGGAAAGAGAGGGAAAGTGAAAAAGTAAGAAGAAGAGAGGGAAATTGAAAAAGGAAGAGGACAAGTGAGGGTATTTTGGTCAAAACACATACTTTGGTGATATTCCCATAAAACCAAATTCATTTGGTGCTATTTCCCTCTATTTCCTCTATATGTAAGTCTCTCATGAGAGATTCTTTATTTTAATTTCGGTAAAGACCACTATGAAATCACATCGATTTAAATGGATTTTGATATTTGTATATGATAAGTTCATTGAAATCTACCTATGAATAAAATTTGAGTATTTTTTAATTACTAAAACTACTTTTCTTGAATTTCCTATATTTCACCTATTTTTCTAATGCTTTCATATTTAAAAAAATTGGTAAAAATAGTTTAAGCACTTGAAATTTTTTTAAATTTTATTCATAGGTAGATTTTAATGAAGTTATCATCTATAAAAAAATTCAAACCGATGTGATTTTATGGTGGACCTTACCGAAATTAAAATAAATGATCTATTATGAGAGACTCACTCATATATATATATATATAATATTAAACTAAATGCACGATTTTAATTTTGATTTGTGATTTGGACAACCGTTCTCATAATCTTGTTTAATTGACTTTATAACTTGGTCAATTACAATATTGCTCGTCTTGTAATTGAATCCCAATCTGAATAACTGTTCTCACAACTTTGAATAATAGATCGACTTTATAAATTAGATAAATATTGTTGGTCTTATGATTGAACAACCGATTTCGTAATCTGAATCTGCAGGTGCATTAAACTAAAAACAAAGAGGCCTTGGTTAAAGAAAGACTCTAGCTCCATGCCTCCATGCCTCCATGCTTGAATGTTGTAGTAGAGACATTGACATAGGATGATCGGAATATGCATCCAACAGCAAACATTAGTGCTGTCAATAATGCTGCTGCGACCCACATGATCACACAATTCCCTTTTATTTTTAGACACAACGGCAAATGATACAAGAGTCGATCTTTTTCTTCAAACCGATGAATTTAACAGGTCCAAAACTCAGCCTTTTTTACCTTAGAAATGCTCTCAAGTACTTTGGTCGGTGACACGTGTCCCATCACAGTCACCTTCTTCGTCTCAAGATCTATACTGAATGATGTTACACCTAATTTATATTTATAAATTAAAAGGAAAAACTTACATATTAGTTTACCACTATTACAAAGTCAAAATCATAGATACAATAAAAGCTCTTATAAGAAAATCAAAATCAAACTCACATATTAGCTTACAATTATTACAAGAAAATTTATTTTCTTTTTCTTTCCTTAAAAAAAAAAAAAAGAAGCTCAAAATGATTTGGGCCTGTTTGGACCCAATATAAATCCGGCCTAGCCTTGATCAGGGTTACTAAAGAAATTAATAAATAGTTTTGAAATTTGATAAAGTTCAATAAATAAAAATAAAACAATATTCTTTTCTTTACATTATAGAGTTTTATTTTTTATTATTTTTTATTGTTTTTTATTTTATTTTTAAATATTACAAGTTACATCTATTACAATAGCGAAACCAGTTAAGATAAAACAATACGTATACGGTTCGGATAACTACTCTCACAAACCAACAGAAAACTCCTTAAACATTTTTATAAAATGTGCATGATGAGACTCAACCCCCTCACTACCAATGTGGAAGGGAAGTACACTACCATATCTACTAAGAAGTGATGTGCATTTACGTTATAAAGTTAATAAAACTTTTAACACTACAAATTCTAATAGAAAGAGTACATTAAAACTTATAACTGTTTCTAATAGGTAGAGAAGAGCTACATAAGGAAGAGCTATGAAGCCACAAAGCGAACCTTCTAAGTTCTAATCACATCATATTATATGACAAAATATCATACGTGATCAATTATCCATATCACTCATATCATATAACGTGATACAAGTAGAAGACGAATATGACGACTCATATCAAATGATATGAAGTGAGTTTAATGATACATTTTACATTAAACACGCATTCATTTATTCGATGGGATTGGTCATGGTACTGTTGGTATGATACCAATCATTTTTTGGGAATAAATCCATTGTTTAGTGCAACTTGAAAATAGTTTCCAAATATTAAAATTATTCCCAAAATAAACTTAAATCTAACATTGAGTTGTTCAAAAAATTCATTGCTATTATACCCACGTGGGCATAATAGCTTAAGTCCTTATTGATATATAAGCATGTATACGAGAGGGCAAGAAGTATGGATCTCAATGTATGACTTGTCCAAGTAGTTTAATCCAACTTGCTGGTACTCTTATTAATGTACAGTACGGGGCACTTATTAATTATTAATACAATACGCAGAAAAAAATTGTTGGTATTTGCTGGTAATTAATCACTTTGTCATCAACTTCAATGTCAGTGGTTTTCAAATATTAACGGTGATTTCCAAGTTAACGTCGAGTGGTTTTTAAAATTTGTTATCATTATACCCATAGCAAGTATACTAGCCCAGCCCAATAAATTAAGATTCAAAAAGTAAAGAAATTCATAAATAGCCCCATAAAATTGTTATAATCAAATAAGAAATTTTGGTTGTTCTTAACTGCATCACTAATGAAATGACCTAAATGCCTCTCATTTGAGTGGCTTCCTGTATTCCTATTTTCCTATTTTCAAAAAGATTTTACGTATGATCGTATATGATTTATGTGTAAAAGGGAAAAATGATTTTACATCAAAATGCATATGATTGGACTCGAAAATTTAATAACACTCTTTAAAGGATGAGATTTAAAACTATCACCAACTTAATAACTTAAATTTTAATATCACATAAAGTATGGATCTGACAAAAATACCTTTAAAACACAATCACAAAAACAAGTCTTTTTTTTTTTTTTCCGAGATTTATTTTGGTGTTTCCGAGATTTATTTTGTATTTTTGAGACTTATTTTGTAATTTCTTAGACTTATTTTGTAGTTTTTCGAGACTTATAAGGTATATCTGCCATTTTCGAGATTTATTGGGTAAAAATGAAAATTTTCAAATTTTTTTGTTCATCTTCTTCAACCTCCATTGGAGGTCAATTTCGACCTCCATTGGAGGTCTGTTCCATATCCATTGATGGAGGACCTTAGAGGTTTTCGGAAAAAAAAAAAAAAAAAAAACCCTAAAAGTGGCAAAAATGCAATAAAAGAAAGAGATGAGGGTATTTTTGTCTATTTTTACCTTTTAAACATAACTTATTAAACTAGTGTTACTCTTATAGTCCACATAAAAAGAGTGTTATTTCCCCCTATTTCCACGTGAAAAAAAAAATGATTTACTGTATGTAACAAGTACATGAAAGTACTTCTGGAAAATGCCGAACTTCTAAGACCAGTTTTGATTTTTCTGAAATACCTTAAATGATGGAAAAATAACAAAAACGAAATATATGATGTTTCTAAATAAATAATTGGATTTAAGTGAGAGTATTACACATGCATGCTTTTGTTCAAACTTAATTTCTCCCTCCCAAAACATTCAAGAAATTCCCTGAGTTGCAGCGTTTTTGCTTTTGACCCAAATAACAACTTAATGTTTGCATGCACTTGTGAACAAATGACAAAGAAGAGAGAGAAAAGAGATGATGAAGAAGACTAGAAGAGGTAGGAGGAGGAAGAAGATGGAAAAAGGTGTTGGAGGGATATTTCTGTAATGTTTTGGCTATAAGGTGAAAATAATATTATATATATTTTTTATATGGTTATTAACGATCAAATTTACATACGCGGTTAAAAACAAATTTCTATGGTTCTAGTAATCGGCTTAGGCTGCCGCGTAGGCCCTAGGCGGATCCGGCCTCTGCGAGGAAGGGTAATTGGCCTTTCTAGGCGGCTAGGCTCCTAGATAGCCTAGGTGCCCGACTAGGTTGGCTAGACGGAACCAATGGAATTTTTTTTTTTTTTTTTTTTTCCAAAATGGCCCAAAACAGTATCCTTTTAGTTATTTTGGCTTCATTGCCTAGTCGGTTTAGGCAATAGACACCGATTGGCGCCTAACGGCCTTCTACAACACTGCAAATTTCTTTGTGGTCAAATTTGATGATTCCCAAATTCATAAAAAATGAGGTTTGACATTTAATTTTTATTGTCTTCAAACTTGATGATTAAAAAAAAAAAATTAAAAATTGATGGACAGAGTCTACTGCAAGTAGTGTGTGGACCATGTATTTATTGGCTTAAAAAGTAGATGTAATGTTTAAATGTAGTTGAACAAAAAGAATCAATATAATAGAAGAGGTAGTTTTGTTTTTGAACTACTAAAATTGAAGAACGTAAATAATAGTAATTTCAGATCGAATTTAATATATAAATTAACATACCTTCCATTTTTGATAAATGTTTCTTCACTTTACCAGCGCAACCATGACAATGAAGCGAAACCCGCATCACCACCACCTGTAGTATTTAATATTTTTAAAGACTCTTTAAACTATAATTTAAAAAGAAAATATATCAAAATAATTAAAAATTAAAAATGAAAAGAAAAATCACGTCCATTTTACAGCTTTTTTGGGATAAATTAATTTCCCATAACCATGATTAAGAAATGACGACTGCCACTCAAAAAAATTTTAAAATTCATTTAAACAAATTATTAAATTGTTACTAAATTTTAAACCTTTTTCACTTTGATCTCCCTAATTTTTATTTTTTTTATTTTTTTTTATTTATATTTTTATAATAGCTTTTAAACTTGAATTGAATTTCTGACTCCGTCCTGATAGCGGCTGATAATATATATAATGGAGTTTGATTGTAAAATGCCAAATGTCACAATCTCATGTAAGAATGTAAGATGAATATGAGTTGATAAAGTTACCAACTAACATGATGGTTTTTGGCTTAATTAGCAGATATAAAATAGAATGGTAATTGGTTTGAATATAATGCAAAAAATGTGACAAATCTGACCTGGAAGACCTGGTCTGAAGAATCAACTGTAGTAGAGAGTTTATTGAGGGGCTTTGGCCTTGGCAGATCTCTTTTGGTAGAACTAACAAACCTATTACTATGAGACTTATTAACAAGTCTAGAGTAATTGGCGACTAATCGTGTATGATCATCAATATTAATGAGGGTTGTATGAAGCCTTCTGGGCACGAAAACGGACCGAGAATCGGCCGTTGCCATGCACACTGCAGTTGCTGCTGTTGAATGGCACATGAAGCCCTTCATGATTACCCAGAACTTGTAGGTAGGGTGAGAGGTTGAGTGAGGGTAACTGGTAAGTGAGTGAGTATATAAAATAGAAAAATCATTGACATGCAGAATTAATGACTTAGCTAACAAAGGGTAGGGCTGGCACTGGCAGTTTTTATGATCTGTACCATGTTGCCAATGTTTTGAATGCTTTCCACCTCCTGTCTTTTTCTCTGTTAATGTTCAGAAATATACAGCTTTTGTTTCATTTTTTAGACTAGATCAAATCACTCCAAAGAAATAATGTATTCATGATCATGAGTACTAACTAATTTTTTTATTTTAAATTTTTTTTCAAGTATTACACTTATATATAAATTCAGGGTTTTTTTTTAGGAAGAAAATGACTCTAACCCACAACATCATAGTGCAGATGTGAGTGGTTTATCACCATACATACCAACCTCATCTTGTCATGAGCAAGAATTTATAAGATGAATAATTAAGATAAGTATGACATTCTCACCAATATATATAATCACAGGATTAGTTACTATATATAGGACATATAACTGTATATATTATATAAATTATATTTGCTATCCATTTTAGAATTCAATCTAATGATTCAAATAAATCAAGAGTTTTGTTGGTATATAAATAATCAACTCTTAATTATTTTACAATAAAACCAATTAGACTTAATAGAATAAACTAACACTTTTTTTTTTTTTTTTTATATTTTTTTTTATACTGATTTTGTGAAACTAACACTAATTTAATAACCTGAGTTTTAATAGCACCAAAATAGTGAAACTGATAAAATGCCCTTAATAAGTCTTGACTGAAGGTTTGAAAAAAAAATGCATGATTTATTTTGTGTTTGTGTCTGAAGGGCAGTGTTCTAGTAAACGCTAGGCGCTAGTCGAGCAGCAGCCCAACGCCTAGGAGCTTAGACGGCTGAGAATTTATTTATTTTTTAAATTATTTTTCCTACATGTAAAACCAATATTCAATGTCTTCAAAAAAAAAAAAAAAATTTCAATATTCAAATTTTAAATAGTGTAACTAGTATATAAAAACGACTTGACTACGTCTAGATCGATTAATCGGTAAAATCGACCGACAAATTGGTCAAATCACATGTTTTTTCTACCCGTCGCCTAATACGACCGATTTTATCCTAATCGAGATGGTCGGAGGCCGCCTAGTGCCAAGGCGGTGCCTAGGCACGTATTTTCGAACATTGCTGAAGGGCAATTTTAGCAAAAACATATTTTGATGTTATTAAGTTAGGGCTAGCTAGTCCCACAAAATCAGCATCGAGAGATGCTAGAAATTTTAAGAACTCTAAACATTAAGTGATCAAACCAATATATGGGATCTATTAGAGAACCCACATGTAAAGCTCAAAAAGACAGGATGAATCCTAAATTGAAAAAAAAAAAAAAAAAACATATAACTAGGGGCAGAATGAAAAATTCAAGGGCATATAATAAGAGAATGATATATATACCGATGGATGTCACAACACAATATACTAGTATCAAAATCTTAACATTGTAGAGCTTTGAAGCTCGATCTCTCTGTTAATTTTGCTTTCTTGTTTCTTCATTTTATCAAGCACAATAGCTTAAGGACCGAAGGCTGAGACTATATGGTTACAGTCAATTAATTAATAAAAACATTGTATAGCATTTTCTCTCAACATTCCATTTGAAGCTCTCTATTATTTATTTCTTTCTGTTTCTTCATTTTATCAAGCCTAAGAGCTCAAAACATCATGATCATTGTAATCTGATCGAAGCATCAAGTGCTGATGCTGAGCTGTCTCATTAGTGACTAATGTCACTTGATAGTTGATACTATCTCAGCTAAATCGTTTGGTGAGCAGAGTTACAGCATAGTTGATACATTCTTCAAGGCTTTAGCTGATGGTAACTTCACATTGTAAGGAAAAAAAAAATCCAAACACAACCAAATTACAGCAGAACAACTAGAAACATCTCAAAAATCGCAACACAACAACCACGAATTCTCAGATTTTCATACAAAGAAAATCCATGCATTTAACCAATAATTAATTTATCAAACAACAGATTAAAAATATAGTACAATCATAATTAAAACAGCAAACAAGACACAAACAGGCTGGGAACTCTAAACAGAAATCGGTCCAAGAACAATTAATTAATATTAACGTAAACTATTTACCTATTTTCATGTAAACTATTTGCCTATTTTTATGTAAACTTCATGCATACAATTATCAATTAAGCAGAAGCTATATAATCAAATAAAACTCAATTACATCAACCAAAACACATTAAAACAAACCTAGATGTATTGAATAAACTCAATTACATGCATGAATATATAATTTGTTTCTAATTAATGTCAACGAGTAAATAAAATTATGATCAATAATATGGTAAAGAAATTGCAGTCAACAACTTAGAAAATGAGACGAGATGAGGTTACCCCTTCCCTCAAAAAAAGTTCAAAACTTTATATATAAAATGTTTTAAAAATTCTGAAATTATCATTACATTTTAAAAAACTTTCATTTTGGCCCCTCCCCATTAATTTTTTTTTTGTTGGTATATTTTTGACTCCGCCACTACCAATGCTATATCCCTCACACCTACACCATGAGGTTGTGGATTCGAGTCCTCTCCGTCCCCAACAGAAAATTTATAATTATGTAATACTTCAAAAATATATATATATATATATATATCTTAGAAAATGAACTACATATTATTTTCTACAAAAACGAAACATCTTACTAATTAATAAAGATAATTTAAATTATTAATACATGCATAACTTAAGTATCTTAGGCATACTTGGTCTTGGATAAAAAACAAAATGAAGAAAACGTATTGGATAAAGAAGAAGGTAGGTAAAGCTTTGAATATACATATATAGTGAACCTGATCATAGAGAGAAAGAGACGGTCAAAAAGAATGAAATAATGAAAGGGAGAAAATCAGTTAAAGTGGCAGGTCGATGAGGCAGTGCAGTGCATTAATGAATGATTTTACTTGCAAGGTAAGACTGAGTCTGAGATCGAGTACTATTATTATTTCTGTCCACTGCTCTCCTCTCTTCTGGGGCTCTCGATCTCACTCTCCCAACACTAGCATTTCATGTCAATTTCGAAATTGACTATACATGCCATGCACATGGACCTTTCCATCCCATAACATAGTGCATGCGACAATGCAATAAATTCTCTATAATTCTATTTTGTTTTTTTGCCAAACAATTTCAATTTTACTGTTTTACTAGGAAGAGGTTATTTATGGAGGTTGAGAATTCACATCGTAAGCATGACGCCATGCAGCCAATGAATATATTGTTTTATTTTCCATGAGAATGGTAGATAAATGAATCAAAAATAAACATAAATAAATAAATAGTAGCCTACAACAGAAAAAAAGTAGATAAAAATGGGTCCATGAATGGACACTTATCTCTAATATATGTTGAATACATAATAACTACTCTTATCGACTTTGCCAATTGGCATCCATGTGAAACTTTCACTATTAAATTCCATTCAATTAAAAGTCTCATAATGCTTCTTCTTCTAACCCCCGGCCAGAACAGGTTACAGGTCCACTCTATATACTCTTATCTCTTCCTCAATAACTACTAAAATCTAGCATCTCAGACATGTAGCTTTGCTCTTTTTCTGCAGTTTCAAGATCTAAACATATATTTTCAACAAAACACTTCTACTAACGTTATATGTGAAACCAGTTCCACAAGGTCATATAACTAAATATCTATTTCTAGTTCCACAACATTATATAACTTCGAAAACCTACATGAGGTTTGACATTATTATCCAATAAATTCCAAAATTAACCTTAAATAAATTTATTTAACTCTGCAATTTAATCTATACACCCACCAAAATGTGTATAGACCCATATCTTTAGTTCAAGTTAACACATTTTAGCCGCTGTATAGACTAAATTATCGGTTAAATAAATTTATTTAAGTACACTTTGAAATTTAGTTGGATATTAATTTAAATATAAGGATTCTAAATTTTAATGGTCGGTAAAGTAATAAATTAGGTGTGCAAATCGGTTTCATCGAATCATTTGTAGCAATACCTACTCCCTAAATTTTTATATTCGTTAGGAAATTTCATTTTGATCCCTGTATTATTCAGTATTATCATTATATTGTTTAAGAATATTTTAAAGGACGTTTTATCATAATAAAACAAGACAAAATTGAAATGGAGGGAGTCCCTAGGATCCCGTAATACGATTCAAAAACATAAAAACATAAAAAGGCATGAAAAATATTAGAGTTGATCGTATACAACTCGAATGATCATGATGATCCCTTGTATGACCTAGTCACACCCTCTCCTAGCCTTATTGTACCGTTCGACACTTTAATTTCTTAGAGTCTTACTTCTGATTCTTGATTTTTTTTTTTCAAGTGAGAAATTCATGGAAATTTTTCTTTCATTGAAAGACCTTAAGCAGCATAACAATTGAAAATTGTATCCCTAAGGATTAAGGACAAGGAGAAAACAAAATGGAAAAGGCGCACACTCCCAAAGCAATCTCACATTTAAACTTTTTTTGCTTAAAAAACATCCACATTTAAAATCTTTTATTTTAAGGTTTCCTAATTGTTTCAGCAATATCTTCCAATCTTAAAAGGAAGTATTTAGAGTGTCCAATTAGGTTTCCAGAACCCTAATCCACTGTTTGCTTTGAAAGATGCAAGTAAGTTAAGACAACCTAGGGGGATAGGGTGAATAGGTTGACTACCAATTTTAAACATCTTTTGAGTTAAGTCTAAAACTGATGATCAAACCTCTAATTGAAACCTGTTAGACCATATCATAGATGATCGTGTGGTTCTGATATTGCTAATACATATCAATATCATGACCGTCAGCCAAAATAAAAGGAATTAATTAAGAAGATGGACTCAACAACACCCTACCCTTTTGAAGCCCATTACGCTGGTAGCATTTAGAGGAGTCTGAATTGGCCAACGTTGCATAAAAAGGATCCTGAGTAACCTCTTGTTTAATCTCCCACCAATCCACCACTAGAATGAGACAGCCATGAACTGAAATGTGGTGATACGTGACAGTGCATCAGCCCCCTGATTTTCACGTCCTTTTTTGTACTCGATTGTGTAATCATACCCAAAATCTTTGGTAGCCACCGAGTCTGCGCTGGAGTGGTAATACGCTGCTCAAGCAAGTATTTGAGGCTCCGTTGATCAGTACGAATGATAAATGGCTTGCCCAAGAGATAGGGTCTCCATTTCCGTACAGCCTTCACAATCGCCAACATTTCTTTCTCATACGTTGACAGAGACAAAGCGACCCCTTTTAATGCCTCACTGAAGAACGCAATCGGTTGATTATTCTGAGACAAAATCCCACCCAATCCCACCCCACATGTGTCACTTTCAATTACAAATCCTTGGGAAAAATCCGAAAGTCATAGGACGGGCGGAGTAGTTAGAGCTCTTTTCAATTTTTCAAAGGCCTCATTAGCTTCGATTGTCCACTTGAACCCTTCTTTAGTTAACAGCCGAGTAAGTGGAGCATCTATAACTCCGAAACCACGCACAAATTTACGATAATAACCTGCAAGACCAAGGAAACCGCGAACCCCTCTAGCTGAAGTGGGAACCGGCCACTTCGTAACAGATTGAACCTTAGAAGGATCGACTGCAACTCCGGCAATTGAAATGAGGTGACCGAGATACTCCACGTGTAACACCCCGAATTGACACTTCGAAAATTTGACAAATAATTGGTGAGCAGACAAAAGTTGAAGAACTTGTTGTAAGTGTTGCAAATGCTTGCTCCAAGTCCTGCTATAAACCAAAATATCGTCAAAAAAAACCAGAATAAATTTACGTAAATACGGACGGAATATTTCATTCATGAGACTTTGAAAAGTGGCCAATGCGTTGGTCAACCCAAACGGCATCACTAAGAATTCGTAGTGTCCGTCATGCGTGCGGAAAGTTGTTTTGTGAATGTCGGTATCACTGACTCTGATTTGGTGGTACCCGGACCTCAAATCCAATTTGGAAAAATAGTGAGCGCCATGGAGTTCATCGAGTAGCTCGTCAATTACAGGAATAGGGAACTTGTCTTTCACAGTGATGTTATTCAAGGCCTGAAAATCCACACAAAATCGCCAGGTGCCGTCGTTTTTTTTATGAGCAATATCGGAGAAGAGAACATACTGTTGCTGGGACGAATGATTCCAGATTCCAGAAATTCACAGACCAATTTCTCGATTTCATTCTTTTGGTAATAGGGGTAGCGATAAGGTCACACACTTACAGGATGGTTGTTTGGTAATATTGGAATGTGGTGATCATGTTTCCTTGTAGGTGGCAGTGTTGTCGGTTCATTGAATATGTGAGTGAATTGATCCAACAATTCTTGAAGATCGGCTTGCCCCATGACAGGAAAGGATGGATGTTCAGCTGTCAACAAGTGAAGAAGAAAAAATCTTGTACCTGACAAGTGTAACAGTTCCTTGTCGCTGAGCGGTTCAAGTTCGGAATGACGCATTCCATGTATTGTATGCTGTCGGCCAGCTTGAGTAAATGCCATTGTAAGATTTCGATAGTTTGTCTCAATCGGTCCCAACGTTTCCAGCCATTGCACCCCCAAAACCACTTTACAAGCCGCCACGGGTAAGACATAGAAATTAGTTCGGACTGTGTACCCTTTTATCCTGAGCGAGACCCCTAAACAACGTCCCGTACATTCGATTTTCTCCTTGTTTCCCACCATTACCTGAAGTATTCTGTTGCGGACCACAGTAAATCCCAATTTGGTGACAATGGATTGATCAATGAAATTATGGGTGCTCCCATTGTCGATGAGTATTGTAATTTCCTTGTTCCCCACTCTTCCGATGACACGAAACGTTTGTGGGTGAGTCGTTCCAGCCATAGCATGGAATGAGATTTCAGGAATATCATCACGTGGTTCTGGTTCGAGTTCCATGTCAACACCTTCACTACTGTCACCTGCAATTACATCCTCAATCATAAACAATTGTGGTTTAGAGCAACGATGGCTTGGTGTGAATCTTTCATCACAATAAAAACATAGGCCCTTCTCGCGTTTTTCCCTTGCCTCCTGGCTTGTGATACGTCGAGATGGACCCTGAAAATTTCCAAAAGTGGGTGTTACTCGCATTGGTGGAGTTGGTCCAAGGACGCCAACAGTTGAAATTGATGAAGGTCTCAGCTGGTTTGGGTATGTTGCAGGTCGGTATGGTGCTCTTGCTGTCCGCTGGAGCAGATTTCGCTCCTCAATCAAGTGAGATACATTGATGGCCTCTGATAAATTTTTTGGCTGCTTGACGCGGACATCTAAACGGATTTCGTCCTTCAATCCGGCAATGAAACATCCAACCAAAAATTGTTCTGGTAAGTGGTCCACTTTGTGAGACAACCTTTCAAAAGATTCTTGATAGGCGGTTACTGATGTCGTTTGCTTGAGACGCAACAGAGCTTCGAACGGATCCTCATAGTCCGTAAGGCCAAATCGAAGAAGAGCTGCCTAGGTAAACTTGTTCCAGCGTAATGGACCCTTGTTCTTCATATACCAATGATACCATTTGAGGGCGACATTGTCCAGATGAAAAGAAGCCAACTGAACTTGCTGCTGTGGATCGATTCCCTAAAATTGAAAATATTGTTCCACCTTAAAAATCCACCCCGTCGAATCATCCAGGCCATTGAACTTTGGGAATTTTAGTTTTAGGTTGGTGTGGTTACGATCATAGTTGGTATTGTGATGAACTTGGCTGCTGTGTGATGGACCTCCTGCCTCGAATGTGTTGATTACATTTTCCGTTACCGTCCGATTATGATCTGTGATAAGTTGGTTCTGCTGTAGTCGCAAGGCCTGAAGCTCGTTGATCATCTGATCGAACCTTGACCCCAGCTAGTCGAATTTTATGTCATGGCTGGACAAAATCTTGTCTTGGTTCGACAATATTTCATGAATTTCGCTGTGAAATTCAGAACTTGATTTAGCACGAGTCTCCATGGATTGTAGGCTTTGATACCACTTGATAAAGTTTAATTTGGAATGAAACAAGAAAAGTAGAATTGAGTTGGGAAGAGAATGAAGAAGTCGGGAAACAGAGAAGAGGAAGATAATTTGGTTATATCTGATAACCTTATATTGAATTCAAAAATGGACCTTTATACAGGTCTTACAACTGATTAAAGCAAATAACAATCCTAAATGCTAGGAGATAGGGAAGCGTGGAGTGCTCCACTACCCACTACCCACACAACTCATTTATTGACTAATTCAAAATAACAAGAAGCAAATAAAATGCAACACCACCTGATGGCCTAAAATAAATAGGATGCACACCACTTGATGGTCTCCCACGCACGCACATACTATGCAACCTGCCCGTATGCATGTGCTAAGTAATATTCATATCATCTCACCAGAACATCTCCACCTCCAATATGCCAAAGAATGGTTTTGGCGCCATTCGTAACTAACCTTATTGTTAGGATTATTGTGAGTCATTAGATATGCCACATCAAATCTATGATCTAACAGAATCTTTGAGATGTATATTAACACACTTTTGGTGTGAGATTCATTTAGTGAAATACAGAGATGAGTTGAACTTTCTCTCTCTCTCTCTCTCTCTCTCTCTCTCTCTCTATATATATATATATATATATATCCACTGTAGCTCTTCTAAGCTTTCTCTGTTTTCTCTTTACTTTTCTGTTTTGCTTTAAGTCTTTTATGGCATCAAAGCAGAGCATAACGACTAACAGTCATGGCGTCTTTAAGCTCAGATTCTAACAGTGGTTCCAGTTCAAACAAGAGCAGTCGATTTGGGTCAAAGAAGCTAAAGTCACAAGTTTCTTCTCTTTCTTCAAATCTAAACTTTAAACTTCCAATAAAGCTTGATCGAAACAAATATTTCTTTTGGAAGTCACAAGTCTTACCAGCAATTAGAGCTTTTGATCTAGAGAGTTTTTTTTTAAGAACTGGTGTTTGTCCACCTAGGTTTGTCAGATCTGGTAGATTAAATGATGCAGAAAAAATTGACAATGATGATTTCATTAATTGGAAGAAAGCTAATCAATTGATTGTGTGTTGGATTTTCTCAACTCTGAGTAAGGCTGTTTTTGGTCATGTAACTCATTGTGTTATATCTCCCGAAGTATGGAAGACTATTGAAAACCTTTTTGCTCAACAATCCAAGGCTTGAGTCTTACAATTGAGGGATGAAATGCAGAGTATTAGGAAAGGAAATCTGTCTGTGAGTGATTACATTCTAAAAATAATGGCACTTAGTGAAATTATAGCTGCAGTTGGACAACCATTCACTGAGGATGCGTTGATTTCACAAATCTTGGGAGGCCTAGGCTTAGAATATGATGTTGTAGTGGTCAATGTGATTGGAAGACAAGGTGTGATCAGTCTTCAAGAGGTTCAGTACCAGTTGATGAGCTACGAAAGTAGATTGGCCAAGCATAGTACTAACACCTTTCTTGACATGAGTAATTCCTCTGCTCAATATGCCGTCAATGATGCCTTTGCTCAATATGCCTATAATGGAAATTTTAGAGGTAATAACAGTAACAGTAGAGGAGGTCGTTATAGAGGCAGAGGCAAGGGCCGAAATGGTGGTAGGCCTGGTTTAAAGTTCAATATGCCAGCTATATGGCAAAACTAGACACGTTGTGTCATCTTGCCACAAGCGATTTGATCAAGCCTTTCAAGATTTGAGTATGCAAAATATGCAATCTCTAGGTCAAGGGAACAACTCAAGCTTTCAGGCAAATGTATGCCAATACAACACTGGTCATAATGTAGCTGCTCATAACACTGACTCTTATCTTAACCAGATGCAGATGCAAGGGTACAATACCAATTTTTCTAATGCTAATGCATACATTGCATCCTCCAACACATTCATGGATCCCTCTTGGTATGTGGACAGCAGAGCCACAAATCATATTACTCCTGATGTACAGAATCTCTCATAGAAGGCAAGTTACTAAAGATTGGAGAGACTTGCAGTATGCAATGGCTCAAAACTTAATATCTCCCATATTGGTTCTTCGGTTGTTTCCTCGCACATATCACCCATATGTCCTTTGTTTTTAAACAACATCCTACATGTTCCAAAAATCACCAAAAATCTCTTGAGCATATCACAATTCACTAGAGATAATGTTGTTATAGTTGAATTTAACTCTGATTCTTGCTTAATTAAGGACAAGAAAACGAAGAAGGTTTTGCTACAAGGGGACTTGAAAAATGGCCTCTATCAGCTGGACCTTTCAGCTCTTAGTAACAAGTATTCAACTGCTCAAGTGCAAGCCTTGTTTGCAGCAAATACTGGTCCTGTCTGCACTATATGTGAATCATCTGTTTGTAATATGTCATATGGTAGTATATTGAGTGCAGAGTATTCTAAGAATTGTATAACAACTAATCCTGCTAGTAAGTCTACATCTGAGAGTCCTTTTTTTACAAATTATGTTGCATCTTGTTACAATGTAAGAAAAATAACACCTTGTAACATCTTTTCAAATAATAAAACCTTTGAGATATTTCATTGGCATGCAAAACTTGGGCACCCTTCCTTTCCAATCTTAAAACAAGTCCTAAGAAAAATGAGTTTACCTTGCATTGCTCCAACTTCTTTAGATTTCTGTGATGCTTGTCAACATGAAAAGCTCCATCAACTTCCTTTTCCAACCTCAAACACTGTCTACAAATCTCCTTTTGAGTTAGTCTTCACTGATGTCTGGGGACCCTCTCCTCATGTGTCTCAACAAGGGTACAAATACTATGTGCATTTCATTGATGCCTTTTCAAAATTTACTTGGATTTATCCACTAGAGTCTAAATCTCAAGTAAAAGATGTGTTTATCAAATTTCAAAAAAGTGTTGAACTCATGTTTGATAGGAAAATCAAATGTGTCCAAAGTGATTGGAGAGAAGAGTATAGACCTTTAGCTCATTACCTTAGCCAACTTGGTGCTCACTTTAGGCATCTTTGCTCTCACATTCACCAACAAAATGGTTCATCTAAGCGAAAGCACAAGCATATAGTCGAAGTTGGTCTAACTTTGCTTGCACAGTCTCAGTTGCCTCTATCATTCTGGCGGGAGGCCTTTCACACAGCAGTCTATGTAATTAATAGGCTTCCAACTCCCACATTAAATCATGTCTCTCCCTTTCAAACTCTTTTTAGAACTGCTCCTGATTATAATCTCTTAAAAGTTTTTGGTTGTGCTTGCTTTCCTTTCTTGCGTCCTTACAATCGACACAAGTTTGATTTTCACACATCAAAATGTCTCTTTCTTGGCTATAGTGATAGTCACATTGGCTTCAAGTGTTTACATCCTAGTGGTAGACTATATATATCTCGACATGTGACGTTTAATGAGTGTAAGCCTTGTTTCGAGTATCACAAGATCATCTAGCTTAAATTTGTCCAAAAAGTCTAGCTTACCTACTGAGGTTTTGTCAAATGCTAGGAAATTATCTAATCACCAAAGTAAGAATCATAGTCCCAATTCCTTGCCACTTTCCTTTTTCATAGAAATACCTCATTCAGCTACTCAAAATACACCAAAATTTGTCCTTAGTCTCTCCAAACACAACATGACCACTCGGTCTAAAACTGGCTCTCTGAAGTCTAAAGCTCTTATTGCCTCTATCTACCACTCCAAAGAACCTATTAAGGTGGTTGATGCCTTATCTGATCTGTGTTGGAAAGCTGTCATGGATGATGAATACACTGTTTTATTGAGAAATAAGACTTGGGAGCTAGTGCCTAGACATCTTGGTATGAATGTTGTAGGTAACAAGTGGGTTTTTCGGGTTAAGCACAATCAAGATAGGTCAGTTCAGAGATACAAGGCACGCCTTGTGGCCAAGGGCTTCCATCAAATAGATGGAGTTGATTTTTTTAAAACTTTTAGTCCCGTAATTAAATCTTGTACAATTCGTGTTGTCCTATCACTTGCTGTGCTACATAATTGGGACATCAAATAGTTGGATATCAACAATGCATTTCTCAATGGTTAGTTGAAGGAACTGGTTTATATGGAGCAGCCAGAGGGTTATGTGGATGATCAGCAATCAAGGCATGTTTGCAGGCTTGTCAAATCACTATATGGCCTAAAACAGGCTCCAAGATTCTGGTATGAGAAACTAAAATCAGCCTTAGAATCGTGGGATTTTAGGAACTCCAAAGCTGATACTTCGTTATTTGTGTTCAAGAGAGATGGAAGTTTGGTCCTACTGCTGGTGTATGTAGATGACATTTTGTTGACAGGGAATTATTCTAAACTCCTTTCTCAAGTGGTCCATGACCTTCATAAATACTTTGCCTTGAAGGATTTAGGAGAGTTGAATTTTTTCCTGGGATTTGAAGCCACCATAACTAATCAAGGCATATGCCTAACACATAGTAAATATGCCACTGATCTGTTAGCCAAAACCAAAATAGGTGATTGCACTCCATGTCTAACTCTGATGAGCACTGGTACAAAGCTAACTCAGACTGATGATGAGCCTTTCTCTGATCCGACTTTGTATAGAAGCACTATAGGTGCTTTACAGTACTTAACTTTGACCAGACATGACCTCTCCTATGTTGTAAATCAGCTGAGCCAATACTTGTCTTCTCCAACTACTATGCATTGGCAAGCTTGTAAAAGAATCCTCAGATATGTCAAAGGCTCGATCACAATTGGTTTGCTTTTCAAGTCATGCTCTACATCAAGAGGGTTGGTACTTGAAGGTTTTTCAAATGCGAATTAGGCAAGCAATCTAGATGATAGAAGGTCCACAAGTGGATGGTGCATGTTTCTTGGTGGAAATCTAGTTTAATGGAGCTCAAGGAAGCAAAACGTTGCTGCTCGGTCAAGTTGTGAAGCTGAGTATCGCTCACTTGCTTAGGCAGCATTAGAAGTTGTGTGGTTAAAAGCTCTCCTCTTAGAAATTGGTTCAGTACCATCCTCCATACCTATACGATTACAATCACCAAACAGAAAATACACAAGATAACAATAACAACACAAATATAATGAGGGTTGGGGATAAAGATAACGAATACAAGATTTATGTGGTAAAACTTCTAAAGATGAAACATCTATGGGTCATCAAACTGCCAAATCGCACAATCCACTAGTTGATGAAAAAATACACTCTCAATGTTGATCAACACAATCACACCTCCTATTAAGCTATTCTATCGCACACTTGCCCACGTGCCTTTTACTAGCAATGTTAATTTTCACACATTGCTCACTCAAACCAACACAATGGTTTAACAAGACTTTAACCTAATCAAGGCATAAGATGTTCTATGTGTTAATATGCACGAAAAAAAAAAAACAAATAATATGAGTGATCAACACATTCTATGAAACTAGATAATCAATATATGCTCAAAAGCAATAATATCTTGTATATACAAGAGAATCCCAAACTAAACAAAACCCACATCAACGTTCAAATTCACATGAGACAATAAATGTGCAAGATCACGAAAATGAAGTTATCAAGTCAACCTAGAGTAGGAATCAAGATCCACTCAAGATTGATCAAATCAAGACTTAAAACTAGAGTATTTTGATATTTTAGATAAAATGGATAAGTATATGCTCTTGGTTTCTCACCTAAGAAAGAGAGACATTAATCTATTTATATGGGTTGTAAAACCCTTAAAATATCCGACTTAGGACGAAAATGGTAAGTGGAAACAACACTTAAAAAATTGCCCTGTTTTCAGGCTGTGACCACGACTTATGATGAGCAAGTCACGCCAAACAGAGTTGTTCATCGCAATGAAGAACTGCGATGACAACATTATAAAAATACATTGCGACAAACATAAAAACGTGCAAGTCCAAACCATAATCAAGGAAGGCGATGACCCTCCCACGATAAAACGTCGCGGCACAAAATAAATCTTATATATAGGTCTAAACCCTGAGAAAGCATTTGATGACTAGAACGCGATAGAACACCATGATAAGATTAAAACAATCATGTTTGATACCGCAATCAAATAATGTAAGGACGGACTCACAAAAGAGCCCATAAACTAAGTTTCTAAAGGCTGCAACTTGAGACCGTGACTTGAGACCACGACATGCAGATCACACCTCTAGCTTGTGATGCATACAGAACATGCCAAAAAATGTCTATTGAACATCAAAACTATTAAAGGAAATAATCTCGTTGATTATTGACAAATATCATTGACATTCATTGATGTTTATTATGTAATATCAATCAAGATTAATTAGGATAGTTTACTAGAATCAATCAATATTAATTAGGATAGTTGACTAGAATCAATTATAATTAAGTTAATTTCCTTTTTCTCATTTGTATTAGTTGTATAAATATTTGTAATTATCTATTCAAGAAATACAAAGAAATTATTCTTCCACATTGTTCTTCTTTTCCTTTTCTCTTGATTACCATATTTTTCATGGTATCAGAGCTTTCGTTCTAAAAACACCTTCTGCTACAATCATGATAGAAAAGGCTACGAAGACGATTGGAAACATTTCGTATCACCTCACCGTACACCATGCCAAGTACCAATCTAACGGCTCTGCGAAATCGCAAAATTGGTCGACCAATAGTGGCTCGAACCGAGCAATCGGAGGAAGCCATAACGATTATCATTACACCGAATGCGATATGGATGGCCATTCCATTGAAAACTGCTTCTTCATTCATGGATTTCTTCCTAGGCACAGATTTCATGGCAAAGTTGTCAAACCAAAAGGGAAGAAGCCTATAACACACAACTCACTAGCCTCCACCAATGATGTTAGTGAACCACAAGAGACCAAGATCAATACTTTCACTGTAGAAGAGTATGGGTAGATTATGACACTTCTTCGTAAAAATATCGGTAATATTCAACCTTTTGCTAACACCATATGTATCAATCCATTCCCTGTTTACACAAATAATTCATGGATAATTGATAGTGGTGCCACTGATTTGTTCTCTGAAAACTTGCCAACACACAATAAAACTAACACCAAATATAACTTTGTGGAATTACCAAATGGGGGGCAAACGAAAATTGAATCTATTGGGTCCGTGAAATTGTCCAATGATATGACTCTTAATAATGTGCTATATGTCCCAAAATTTAGAGTTAATTTTCTTTCAATTAGCAAACTTACAAAAGCCTTGGGTTGTAATGTGACATTTTACCCTGATTTTTGTATGATGTGGGACTTAACTACGAAGAAGACAATTGGCCTAGATAGGTAGAGTAATGGTTTATATTACCTCAGAGCAAGCATGTCTGCCGTACCTCCAACTGTTGGCATCAATGTCTTGGACATTCTTTCATCTCACCACTCCAGCTATTATCTAAAAGTATCCAAGAAATTATTTTTGATTCTCATCATTTTTGTGATATTTGTCCTTTAGCTAAACAAACTCGTTTATCTTTTTCCCATAGTGCTGTTTCTACTTCTGCACCTTTTGATTTGGTTCATTGTGACATTTATAGACCTTATAAAATTTATTCATATTCTGGAGCACGTTATTATTTTACTATTGTTGATGACTTTACTCGTTTTACATGGATTCATTTTATGCAATGCAAGTCTGAAACACAATATATCTTGAAAAATTTATTTGCTTGGGTTAGAACTCAATATAATTGTGGGATTAAAACCTTAAGATCTGATAATGAGGCTGAGTTTCTTTTTTTACAATCATTTTTTGATGCCAATGCAACAACCTTTCAAAGTTCTTGCACTTACACGCCTCAACAAAATGGGGTTGTGGAGCGCAAGCATCGTCATCTTTTAAATGTGGAACATGTTCTTCGTTTTCAAGCCAATTTACCATTAAAATTTTTGAGGGAAAGCCTACAAACAGCCTATTTCCTCATCAATCATTTACCCACACTACTTTTTTCTCACGAAACTCCTTTTGAATGATTACACAACAAACCACCCAAATATTCATATATTCGGGTTTTCGGATGTCCTTGCTTCGCCACTAATATTACACCAACTCACAAATTTGATACTCGTGCGTGTCGTTGTATGTTTCTTGGCTATCCATTGGGACAAAAGGGTTATATAGTTTATAATTTGGTTGACAAAAAAAATGTTTATCTCCCGGGATGTGATTTTTCATGAAAATATATTTCTATTCTCTACTATATCACCAGATTACTATAACGATCTTTCCACTCTACCTTTTCCATTAGATTCCACCATAGATACTTCCACAATCATCTCACCACCAGAAAATCATGACCATGACTCTCCTATGTCCTCTAGTTGATCGCACAGCCCACATCGGTCGACCGGTCTATCTGAAGAAAATGATTCACCGATTTCAACCAACCCAGCCACCATAACCACTTCACCCATACCTCTACAAGATCCACCAATAGGAATCATCATTCGACGATCCTCATGGCCAACCCAACCACCAGCTCACCTTTACAATTATCACATGAATCATGCTCTGCCTATTGTCTCGGGTGCATCTCTTTCAGTTAAGTCCAACACTCACCATCCTTTATCGAGGTATGTCATATTCCAATCTTTCTCATGCCCACCATACTTTTTTCTATAATGTTTCTCACTTGGTTGGTCGAACCAGAAACATATGAGCAGGCATGTCAGAACCCTAAATGGATTGATGCCATGCAAGTCGAAATCAAAGCACTTGAGGCAAATAATACTTGGTTCATGGTTCCTCTTCTTTCGGGTCTCCATCCTATAAGCTGCAAATGGGTATACAAGATCAAGTACAATTCTAATGGCACTGTTGAACAATAAAAAGCTCGTTTTGTGGCAAAAGAGTTCACACAACACGAAGGTATTGACTACACTAAGACCTTCATTCACGTTGCCATTGCTTCTATTCGTGGTTAGGCTCTTTATCAAATGGATGTCCAAAATGCTTTTCTTCATGAAGTCCTCATTGAAGAAGTTTATATGCATCCTCCACTAGTGTCTCATCGACATGGGGAGCAACTTGTGTGTCAACTTCACAAATCTCTTTATGGTCTCAAATAAGCAACTCGGTCGGTCATGGTTTCATAAGTTTCTCTCTACTATCAATAAGTTTGGTTTCCAACAATCATTAAGGTGTGCAATGATTCTTTTACAACTGTACTTTTACAACTATACTTCTTTATGTTGATTATATGATCATTATAGGGAATAGTGAAAAAGCCATCAATGATGTCAAGACTATTCTTGGGTCTTGCTTCAAGTTAAAGGATCTTGGATCGTTAAAGTACTTTCTTGGTGTTGAGGTGGCTCATTCACAAATTGGGATTTTGATCAATCAACGGAAATATAACTTGGATATACTTCAAGAAGCGGGATTACTTGGTGTAAAGTCTACCAATTTCCCATGGAACAAATATTTAAGCTCACTTCAACTGACAGTGATATACTTAATGATCCAACTCATTATAGACAACTAGTGGGAAAGCTGATTTATCTAACCATCACAAGGCCCGAGATTTCCTTCTCAATCAATACACTTAGTCAGTTTATGCAGAAGTGTAGACGTCCTCTCCTTGATGTCGTTCATCGTTTACTATGGTATTCAAAAAGGTTCACCAGGACAAGTGTTATTATTTCTTCCCACGGTAATTTTAAATTGGTTGGTTTTTATGATGCGGATTAGGGAGGATGCATAAATACACGTAGAATATTGGTTGCAAAATAGGCAAACAAAAATAATAAAAACCTTGCAAGTGCACAAATCGTAAATGATAGCACAATGGGCAAACAAGGGTCATTCCCACAAAGAATGAATTACCTATGAAAGTTATGAATTTAAAAACACTAATTTAAGACACTCCACGACTCTAATACAGCTTAACTAAAACACAACTCACACACACGATTTGGGGTTTTTGAATTGATTATTAAAAACTAAGAATTTAAATTAAACTAAAATTATGAGTGCAGCAGAAAAATTATTTAGAAAAATCAATAAAGAAAAGCTAGCTAGAACCTTCTATCCACCACTAAACATTCATCCAATCCATAGACATTAACAAGTGAATAAATTGTCAAACACCATGAAGATATTCACAACAAGGCGGTGGGTATTCCACACAACTTGTATTGATTCTCTCTTAGTTAATATGTAGATTGCATGGTATTTGCATAAATACTTATATCCCATATTACAACCTAGCATGAGTATTTACTAGATTTAATAATTGAAATCCATTAAGAACAAAGAGAATATGAATATCACATGAACCCTAAAACATGATATTTATTCTAGGCTATTCATGAATCAATTTCTCTTAATTAGGTCTTATTCGATTTAATTGTTGCATGCAAAAATATGCTCATATGGTATTCAAACTCTATCCTACAACATAGATCCTAAAACCATGCTCCTAAGGTTATCAATCAAAGAAACACAATAATAGAAAAACAATTATTTTAAAGAAATTGAAATCATCAAGTAAGAAAAATAATACTTCATTAAACAACTTGTCTATGGAATTAGAATCATGTCTAGGGCTTCAAGTTAGCCCTAGCTATGAGAAGTTTAGCAACACAATATAACTATGAAAGCAAATAAAAACATTAAAACTAAAGAAAGGTAGAAGAAGAGAGAAAATAAAACTATGAAAGATCTTCGGTCTTCAATCTTGAACAAATGAATATCTAACTTCTCTTGAAGAAACTCTTGGTATTTATAGGTGACTTCCCTTGTAGATTCCTAATTTTCTTTGATATAGGAAACACACCAAGTAGGAAAGTAGAATTAAACAAGGAATGAGAATTCTTTCATAACTTGGATTTCCGCTTTGGATGATTGACTTCTATTTTGAGTTTAGGAAGTTTCACAAACATATCTTGATATTCTAAAGTCATTAGGATTTTATTTGAGAAGTTCTTGGGCAATTTTGGACCAATTCAGAGTGGAAATCCTCCAAAAATAAGCAACAACTGTTGTGGGTGTCACAACGGTTTTGACAGCGTAAAGCACTGGAGATGTATCACTGTGGAAATTCATAGCAATCTTGACAGCGTAAAGCACAACGTGATCTTCTAGTGTTGGAACGCTATGATGCAAAACGGTCTTCATAGCGTAAAGCACTAATATTAGACGCTATGGAAAGGCGTTGTGAAAGGCACATCTATTGCCTTTTTGTTGCTTTTTGACTTTGATAATTACGCTATAGTCCCTTCTTGTGACAGTTATAATTTAATCCCTTTAATCTTCCAAAATCACCTTTTTGTCTTCAAATTTATTCCAAGAGTTATCTTCGACACAATCTCAACAAACACAATAAATTATCCAATTTCACCCAAGAACATAGCATAAAACATAGGAATCAGGGGTCTCAAATATCAACATTTATCGACCTAACATTGATTAATTACCGGGCATTGCATCTTCCTAGGAAAGGCTCTCATTTCATGGAAGAGCAAGAAAAAGACCACATGTTAGGTTTTAGATTTGCGTTGGCTTGATTTCATAACAAAACGCTCTTTATTTTTATTGCTTCATTGCTTAGGTGATTTATGATTGGATCGAGCTTCAAAAGAGGAAAGCAACTTTGCATACAAGTATCATTTTCAAGAGGACAATGCTTAATTGGATGCTCAGGTATTGAGTTTCTTTCTCCTCTTGCAAAGCATAGGCACACACACACACACACATATTATTCATTTGTATTCCTGCATCGTTGTGCTCATTTGTTATATCACATACACACATATTGTTGTATGCACAAGCATTAGATTTATATTGATAATTGTTAGGATTATGCTCATTAGTAAGAGTGTAATAATGTTATTGACAATCTTTTCATATTAATAAAGTGATTTCTGGTTTAATAAATCTTATAGCATTTATAGTTTAAATGTTATAATTGTCAAAAGTAAATAATCATAAGGTCAAAAGACTATGAGAAATAAAGAATTGTTCGTACATCTGGATATGTATGAGGTAGACACAATTCTTTAGTTAGTCTTGAATAATGTTCACAACTTAAGATAAAGGTTAGGCTCCTTTACCTTGTTAAAGTTGTAGATTCTTTTACTAACATTTGAGTAGGATCAAATGCGATATGATGAGTCTAAAATCATCATTCTTTGAGTAAAAGAATCTAGTGCATTAGGTGCATTTGAATAGGATCACAATGAAATACTTTATCTAGAACTCTCAGTTGATAAAAATTTTCACTATGAGGGCAATTGGAGAGTCTATCTTAATCCTGAGATAAATGATGGACTAATGGTTACAAGTGTTATTGAGCTATCAATGAGTACGATTATATAGCATAGTCTATCCTCGATAGTTTGGTGATATTCATTTGCTAATCGATAGAGAACTTCATTTATAGATATAGACATCATGACTCCATTTATTAAATGAGAGTACAGTATTATCATATGGATATTTTGAGGTATTGGGTATTAAATCTTAACATTGAGTTTTCGATAGCGTCTATTGAAACATGGCTTCTGGACAAGTCATAATATCCAAGTTCAAAATGTGGCCATATGAGTAAATATGATAACTAAGAGTGCTATATGCGGCCTATGAGCCTATGAGCTCTTGGTGATTACTGTTATTATTCACAAGGATACACTATCTCCAATAAGATTGTCTAGGGTATAAATAAGAAATATTTACTTATTCTATCTTTATTTAAGAGTACAATTTTAGCTTTTTAGTAGTATGAGCTAAAATTAAGAGATCGAACCCAAGTGAATCATTTGTTGATTGTGATTGGGTTATGTCTATTGAAGCTTAAATTTAGATAGCCCGCTAAGATCCCCAATTCACACGGACTTGCATGGATCACTTGATATATTTTACCGGACTAATTTATGGGTCCATCTAGAATTGTAATTAATACATTAATAATATAATTTGCACATTATTTATTTAATGGGCTGTTAAATTATATTAATGTATTAATGAGAGACATGTAGACTTGTTTCTTTTAGTAAGAATGGATCTAGTTCACGTGTGGGCTTTTTATTAAAGTCCAATGGATTTAATAAAATAAGAAAAATAATATAATGCGCATGTATATACATGGGCGGCAAGGTTAATTAAATTAGCCTATTATATGTTTTATTTTATTATTTGATTAAATGGAAATTAATTAATTTATTAATTAATTATTTAATTAAAAGTCAAAATCTTTTTCTAACTAGGAAATATGTTTCTTAATATTATACTATTGTTGATAGTATAATAAATAGTAAAGACTTTATTTGGTAAGTAGATAAATAAAAGGAATTTATTTATCTAGTCAAATTAGGAAGTCATTGATATAGTCACAAATACACTAAAGAGTTGGATTAGGGTTTGGAATTCTAAAGAAATCTACCTAGGGTTAGGATTTAGGTCAAAAAGGCATAAATCCTATTTGGTAGAAGATTTCGGCCACCCTATATAATATATGGTATAGAATTCGGCCACCCTAATTGCTTGGGAGAGAATTATTTCTTTTGCTCAAAAAAAAAAAAAAAAATCCAACTCTAAGACATAGTGTGAAATTCGGCCAAGAGAAAAGAAGGTGAAAAAACATTTTACTTTCGATAGTACACTACTAGCTTTTACATCAAAAAGTTTTGTGCACAACTTCGAATAAGGTTCATGCGATTTTTGATTAACAGATTGAAAATTCACAAATGACGGAACGTTCTTCGTTTTTCTCCAGGAAGTCTATAGTGACTAACAAAAGAAAAAGTTTTTTTTTTTTTGTTATCCATCATCAGGTACACAATTCAAAGAAAGAGATCCCACACTCCTAGGTGATTCACGTTCGTGATTGGATTGAAACGTCTTACGGATTATTATCGACGCAACGTCAATCGTCACGTGGAAAAAAAGTATGATACCCTTTTGTTATATATTAATTAATTAAGTGTTAATGTTCTTCTTTTAAAAGGAAAATTTTTATAATATACAATCAAACTTTTTGTTTCCGCCGCATGTTTTTCCCTACAATAATGTACATGAAAATGCATGTTCTATGACTAGTTCTAGGAAATGGCATACCTATGTGTTCATGTGTTTATTTGTTTGTGTTTTATTGATATCAAACTTGAACATGTTTCATAATATTCCTTGTTGAGTTCTAAACGTTTTGGTTGCTTAGTCTAAGATTTTCGTGTGCTTTAGAGCTATTTCGAGTCATTTCATGATTTGAGGGTATTTTTGGAAATCTAGAATTATTTTATTTGTTTTCAAAGCTCAAACATGTTTTAAAATGTTCTTCTTTGAATTCTGAGTATTTCGGTTACTCATTCGAGTAAATTTGAGTTCACTACAAAAAAAGGTCTTTTTCGACGCCTAAATATCGTCGAACAAGAACATTTCCCGATGGAAATACGCTTTTCCGATGGGAAAAAGCCGTCGGAGGCAGTCACAAATACTACAATTTTCGACAGTCATGGCCATCAAAAAACATAAAACTACTGTCGGTAATAGTAATTCAAGGTGTTCAAAATTACTTGTATTTTCGACGACTTACTACTATTTTCGACGGATATGGCCTTCGGAAAAAGTCGATTGATAAAAAAAAAAAAATGAGGAACTACTTTACTCTAGGAAATTTCTATGGTTCGAACCTTGACCTGTATGACAATAAGGGTTATTCTTATCATTTTGCTATAACTTTATATCTGATATGTTTTGCATACAATTTATATATAAGCTATTGATATGTTTGCATACTATCTAATTAAATATATTTTTTGTATACTATTTAAATATAACTATTGAGATATTATTTTTTAAAATAATATTTTATTAAAATATTTCCCTTATCTAATAGGAGATTACATTTTATTACTAGTTTATCTTTAAATAGGAAACGTATATTATATTCTTATTGATTTTATTTTTATAATCAACATTTTACTAAAAAAATACTAATTTTTATTAACTAATAATTTAAACTTATTTCAATAAAATTTGTAATTATTTTGTACGATAAATAAATAGATATTAAAAAAAAATTATTAGAGTTTTTTTTTTTTTTTTTTTTAAATATCTAATATAGTAGTGTCACTAAACATAATTAAAAATAACTAAATATTCTTGTTATTATTAATAATTTTGCTATATTTTATATTTAGTTAATTTAGTAAGATGTACCCACAAAGTAGACATCTTATTAGTATCATTATTTTGTCCCTAAAGTTTGGTCCCTATTTCCTAATATTCTTGTAGTGATCATCATAAATTAAAATTTTTTTTTTTTTTTTTTACATTATCTATGACATATTATTTGAAAAATTAAAAAATTAATCAAAAAAATTGGCAAAAATTTTGACAAAGTGATTTCATTGAAAAAAAAAAGTGATAGTGATACATTTAAAATATTGACCTACAATTCACATTTTGTTTTTTGTAGTGAATAAATTATCACATACATTCCATTATAATTTATTAATTAATATTATAATAAAAAATTAATTATATTTTCCATAACAATGCTATTATAAATAATGTAGAAAATAGTACTACATTTTTGAAAGCGTAATAGCCCTTAAAATTAATTCGATTTTAGCATTTCCGACGACACTTTCTATGTCGTTAGAAAATTGGGTAATATTGACGGCTTATTTCATTATTCCCGACTATTGAGTATTGGTTTTTTCATTATTTCCGACGGTCATTAGGACGTCGGAAATGTGATATTACATTTTTACTCATTTTCAAAGCACTTTTATGCCGTCGGAAATAGGGACAACATTGACGGCTTATTTGATTATTTCTGATGGTCATTGGGCCGTCGGAAATGTGATATCACATTTTTACTCATTTCCAACGACACTAATATGACCGTCGGAAAAGGTATTATTACTGACGACAATTAGCACTGTCGGAAATAGTTCGTCACTAATAGGCATTTTTTTTTTTTTTTGTAGTGGTTCCAAGGCAGAAGAACGATCGAAAAAGTTGAAGGGAGCACATAGAAAGAACATGGGAAATGGGGATGGAAAATTGCCAAAACTGCCCCTGTCCCGTGGAGGCACGTGACCTCCACGGGAAAGACACCTCTCAGCCCACATGGAGGCCACACACCTCAACGGTGAGTTGAGCTGTCACCTTCCCATTTGTTGCTTCTTCTTCATTTGTTTTTCCCTCCTATTTATATTTGAGTTTTAGCAGAATTTCTACACCTTGTCAATTTTTGTTTTTATGATATCTCACTCATTTTAAATCCGATTTTGGTAATTCAATAGACAAAATTTTCGTTTTTCAAAGGGGAACAAGTCCCAAGGTTTAGAGAGCTTATTGGAATCTACATTTTATGATTTGCTTATGTTTTCATGAAGTGTTCATGAGTTTTTAAATAAATCATCTTCTCTTCATCTTTTTGTGTGATTATTTCTTCAAATCACTTGGTTTGATTTTGATATATGATGAGAATGATTTGGATCCTTTTTTTGGACTTGTTTTAATTGATTTTTAACTTAGCCTTAATTGAATATTTTTCATGCTAATTTTGAGAAACATGAACTAGAATATAGAAAACTTGTGTTTGTGCTTGATCGTTGATTTCTAGGTTTTAGTCACATGTTTTAGGACTAGAATACTTTGATTGTAATTTTGATTATATAAATCTAGTTCTTCTAAGAGTGAGGTTTTTGTGGAATTCAACTTTTGAATTTTTCCACTTGATTTGAAGATAGTGTTGTGCTTGATATTGTAGATTTTATATCCTAACTTTAATTGACATGTTTTTAGTTTTCTAGAAACATTTGTGTATGGATTTAGTTGCATATTCTAGATTTATAATTACGTGTTATTGAGAGTTTGATATTTTTTATTGTGAGCTTGATTTGATTAGATCTAACTCTACATAGAGTGTAGTTGATATATATACTCTATTTGCTTGTGTTTGTATCATGTTTGCATGTTTGCACTTCACTTAGATCTTTGCCTTGTAAAAGGTTGTAAAGGAATCTCAATTAAAATTTCAAGCAGAAATCTAGAAATTGAGTGTGCGAGCTTCCATTAATAAAAAGGCTCACAGGTAGGGTATTTATGGACATTCCAATAGAGTAGATCATATGAGTTTGGTCACTTAAGGGTGTTTTAATTGATTTTTAAATTAGTCTGTTCTTTTAATTGAATATTTTTCATGTTAATTTTGAGAAGCATGAACTAGAATCTAGAAAACTTTTGTTTGTACTTAATTGTTGATTTCTAGGTTTTAATCTCATGTTTTAGGACTATAGTACTTTGATTATAATTTTGATTATATCAATGCATATTAATGAGAAGTAGTGTCACAAGAATGGTTGTAAAGCAACTCGTAGATTTTTCCTCTTTGGAGGTTTATCACGTTAAAAAAATCTTTGTATTGATTTTTCTTTTATTGAATTCATTTGCTTTACATTGTAGTAGTTACTCTTGATTGCCATATTTGTTATACTTGTTACTACTAACCATCTTGTAAAGTTTTTTTAGTGTTTGTTTTTAAGAATGCTTTGATAGTTAGTTTGTGCAACAATCAAAGTCCGAAAAAGTTATTGAAATTGGATCCAATCTACCCCCCAGCCGAGTATAGATCCATGTCATCCATTACATGTGAATTGACTTGGTTAAGGTACTTACTACGAGACCTACACATTGACCATCCTGAACTAGTGACATTATTTTGTGATAATCAAACGACAATGCATATTGTCGCCAATCCGATTTTTTATGAGATGAGCAGGCACATAGAAATAAATTGTCATATTGTTCGCAAGCATATTGATAAAGGAGAGATCAAGACGGTTTATATGTCAAGTGAAAACTAAATTGCGGACATATTCACCAAAGCATTGGGACAAGCTCTGTTCCACACACTACTTCGCAAGTTTGGTGTTCTTGACATTCACGCTCCAACTTGAGAGGGAGTATTAAAGGAAAGAATCTTGTTGATTATTGTCAAGTATCACGGGCATTCATTGGTGTTTATTAAGTAATATCAATCAATATTAATTAGGATAGTTTACTAGAATGAATCAATATTAATTAGGATAATTGACTAGAATCAATCAATATTAATTAGGATATAGTTCACAAGAATCGATTGTAATTAATTGTAATCAAGTTAGTTTCCTTTTTCTAATTTGTATTAGTTGTATAAATATTTGTAATTTTTATTAATTCAAGAAATATATAGAAATTATTCTTCCACGTTGTTATTCTTTTCCTTTTCTCTTGATTGCCATATTTTTCAAAAACAAATCCCAACCACATACAAATGATACAACATACTTAGATTACAATCTAAAGGCAATATGCATTATAATACATACAATATGCATGTGTATAAGTGTTACACAACTATGCATGGATACAAATGATATGAATTGTGTGTGTATGTGTGTGCATCCTATGTCTTTCGGGGACTAAGAGAAAGTGAGAAACTACCAAGATAGTCTTCAAAGCTCAAGTCCTTGAACAGCTTGCTTGCAAACACTGTTGCTTATCTTCTAAAACTCAAATCATCATGAACATCTAAGCAACCACTGTTTACAAACAACAAAGAGTTTTGTTATTGAATCAATCCAGCCGAAAACTAAAAACCTAACATGCTTATTTGTCCTTCAACATAAATAATTAATTTAATTTCAAGCTTGAAATGGGACCTTAGAAAATTATTATCTTATCTTTCTTAAATATTAATTAAGTATTATAAATCTCTTCCTTAATTTATCATAATTCATATTACCTTAGTCATAAAAATTATAACTGAACTCCAAATTAATAAAAATATTATTTCGAAGTTATTAAATAACATACTTGATATCCTTAACCAGTTATATGCCGTGTAATAATATCCTTTACTCGGATATCCGTAATCAAGAAAGATATAAATAATGTTAACCATTGATTATTGCATCTTCAACCAAAAAATTCCTTCAAGTGTGCGCTTCCTTCATACTTTAAGTAACAAGCTCACCCACTTATCGAGATATTGACCGTTAATAGATCTCACTCATTAGTAGATCAAATTAGAATCTGTTTGGAAGAACTTCTCCAAGTAGATCTTTTAAAGTAGACATTCTACGAGTAGAGTCTTTAATGGGAAGATGTTGGTCGTTTAGTTGTCAATTAGAAAAAGATTTTTAAAATTGTAGGATTACCAAAATATTCAAAAACTATTTTAAATGATAGGGCTATATTAGACATTTTAGTGATATTAAAAAAGCTCAAAAAGATCTACTTGGAAAAACCTAAATTTTGAGCTTCTCCTAGTAGATGTAAAACAGTTTTTTTTAATCATTCAAAAGCTCTACTGAGTGATAACTAAACGACACAAAAAAAAAAAAAATTAAAAGAGCTTTTTCAGTTAAAAAAGCTCTTATAATTAGTAGAAAAACTTTTCCAAACGGGCACTTAGTCTATCACCTAATATAATTCCTTTGCCCTCTCCAGATTAAGATTACTATCAATATAACTGTTATGTTACTCCTTATTGCTTGAAAAATAATATTTATGCATATAATTTCACATGTATGGTCCAGTTCAATGCATCACTAATACATTAATAATTTAACCCCTAGTGAAGACTCCCAGTCAGATTACATAGACATCGTTATTCCACAAATCCAAAAATTATAATTGCAACATCACTTTGTATATTGCTCATCAGATCCACAAGTTGTTAGAACTAAACATTTGTTTATTAAACATAACCTTCACTTCATGCCCATCCACGTGTATGACAAATATACATATAAATCGAAAACTTTTTTATAGTAAAATGGACCAATGCTCATTGCTATGTTATAAACAAAAAACATTTATTTATTTCAGAAATAATAAATAACAAATATTTTATTTTTGATATATATATCTAAAATCTTTATCAAATTTACTATTTTAGTCTTGTCACGCTCCAATTAGAAGATCAAAACATGATCTTACTTAATAACATCTAATTTGCAAAATTCTAAAACAGTTACATTCTCCCAAATTCATATAAAAAAAACATAAATAATAGTCTTGGAAATAAATGAACTCCTATCACCTAGGGAACCGCGAATTAAACTTCGCTAAGCTGCAATCCATGCTATATGCGAATCAAAATCTCAAGAACCTGGAATCACAATGGATTGGGAGAGTTTGGAAACTTTATGCACATACTAAACATGTTTGTATACATATACAATAAATATCACAAAATATAGAAAACCATATATTTCAAAAACATAATTCATAAAAAAATAAATAAATAAATAAAATCGAATCACCTTCTTATCGAATGATAATCGGATTTGCTAGGTTCCATTTATTTATTACAACATAGTATTACTTAGCTTATACACATATCATATATTGGAGCCAAAGTTACCCCGTCGATAACTAATGTATATAGGGAAAGTGCAAATGATGATTTCATCATTTTATTAAAACACAAAACACTCATGCCCAAAGGTAAGAGTCAAACCCTCGTCATGACCATCAACAAGTCCTCTCATATACACTAATTAATATGTTTACACATGAATGTGAAGACTCTTTAGTCCCCATAAAAGACACTTCTCATAAACCACACACATATCAGATCACATATCACATAGGGCACCATACAAAAATAACAAAAGTGCCTACTAGCAACAATAATTAAAGATAGCTTATCGAAGACATATTGTTCGGTACCATATATTCACATTACTCAATTACAAATAGTCTCATAAACTCATATTTAACACATTTCAAAGCATACTTGTACGTATTTCAAAAAACATGTACTAACAAATTTCATATACATATAACATTATGATTCCATTTTTGAAAATAAGTTTAGTATACCTCTTGGCAAACCAAATAAAATCAATTGCCTATAAAGCTAACAATCCAATCCTTAGCCTATAATCAGTGGCGGACCCAGGAATTTTAACCGGGTGGGGCACTTGAACAAAGTAATAAAAATATTGAAAAATTAAGACCAAAATAAAATGAGTATTATTATATAAAGAAAAATTAATGATGGCATAATAAAATTTATCTAATATAAAACAAATAGAATATCTAATCAAGATGAATAGTCTTACATTAAAAAAAGAAATAAAAACAAGAAAAGCAACATCAAAAAAACATAAAAAATAATAATAAATAAATAAATAAAAACTATGCAAAATTACAATTTTCCTCGACGAGGCTTCATATTTTGAAATCGTTGCATAATAGTCTCCCTATCAATTGTGTCGAAAATATCTTTCTCCATATACTTGAGCAAACTATTATTCAACCACTCATCTCCCATTCAATTACGTAGGTCAGTCTTCACAATATTCATAGTATAAAACACTCTTTCTACTGTAGCAGTTGCAACTGGTAGTAGTAATATTAATGTCAAGAGCAAGTAAACTAATGGAAAAACCTTATCTTTTTTTTTTCTCAACCATTTTTTGTGCTAGTTCAGTATGGCATTTAATTCTGAAAATTCAATACTAGAGCGTATGTCTGCAATATAATTCTCAAGTTGATCGCCAGCTTAATAGGAGAATAGTCTCTCGGATAAAATTGAGCAAGCCTAATCAATTTATGTTTGTCAAATGCATAAAATTGATCCCTTAGACTAAGACATGCAACACAAAGAAGTAACTCAGTATTCGTCTCTGAAAAACGACTATTTAACTCTTGAAGTTGCATATCTATCACAGCACAAAATAAGTCAACTCAATAATGATGCATATTTTTGATCTCTTGAGTATTACGTCTTGATCTACCTTGAGGTATAAACATATCATCCATGTTAACAACCCTGATTCTATGCTTTACACAAAAAGAAGAAACCTGGCTTAGACAAGAATCCCACCCATCCTCTCTCATGGTTTGAAGTCGTTCATTACTTGTTTGTACAAAGTTCATGGCATTCACGATATCTTGATCTTTCTTTTGTAATGTTTGTGACAACTCATTTGTGACTGACTCCCAATATTGTTTTCATCAAATACAGACCAAAAATAAAATCAAATGTTTCTATCGAATTCAATAAAATCTTTGCTTCATATTTTTACTCTTGATTCAATCCATTCTCTATTAACATCTCAAGTACTTCCATAATATATGAGAACATGGAAATCATACGAAGTATAGTATTGTAATGTAAACCCCAACATGTATCACTTGCTCTTTGAAGACTAGTTTCTTAATTTAAACCCTGGCCACTTGAAAGCTCATTATTTTCTAATGCTTCAAAAACTTTAGCCACTTGATTTTCTCGAAGAATATCATGGCATTTAGCAGATGATCCAATAACGTTCACCACATTAGTAATCTAATAAAAAATACTAGTAACATCTGTATGATTTTTTGCCACAGCTACAAGAGCTAATTGAAGTTGATGAGCAAAACAATGCACATAAAATGCACTTTCATTCTCTTTTAAAATAAGTGATTTATGACCATTGAACTCACCTCTCATATTACTTGCTCCATCATAGCCTTGTCCCCGCAATTTAGAAATACTTAATCCATGTCTAGAAAAAAAAACACATCAATAGCCGCTTTAAGTGAGAGAGCAGAAGTATCAGTAACATGTTCAATGTCTACAAAACGCTCAATTACACTGCCATTTTTATCCACATATTGCAATACAATAGCCATTTGCTCTTTTGAAGATATGTCACGAGATTCATCAACAAGAATTGAAAATAATGAATCACCAATATCTCTTATAATTATATTAATAATTTCAATTGAAATAGCACTTACTATATCTTTCTGAATCTTGAGTGCTATCATTTTCAAATTTTTGGGAGTGCTTTTGAGTGTCACAACTTTTACGTTTTCATTATGACCACATAGCCAATGTAAAAACTCAAGAAAATTACCTTTATTGCTAGATTTTTCTGATTCGTCATGTCCTCGAAATAGAAGCCCTTGCCATAAAAGAAACCAACTACAATCAATTGAAGCACCTAAACGAGTTCGATATTCAATTCGAGCTTGATCTGTCCGTTTGTTGATAATCATCTCAATATGTTGATTCTGATTCATTAGATCTAGACATTTTCTTAATGCTTGCTGATGGGCTATAGAATTATCATGTATTTGTAATAACGAAGTTTGGTTCTTCCAATTTGTAAACTCTTCACCAACAAAAGAGTCACCACCTCCTTGTTTCCCATTATCTGGTTTTAAAAGATAACAACATAGACAATATACTGCTTCATTTTTTACACTATACTCCAACCAAGTAGAATATCTATCGAATCAAGCACAATTGAATCGCCTTAACTTGTCTCCACAAGGTAATAAACGAAAATTATGTTCTCAAGGTTGACAAGGACCCTTTAATGCATATTCTCTACGAACTTGTTCACGAACATTATGATGATAATCTCATATTCTAGTTCGAAGCCATGGATCAGCAGGGAGATCGGCCAAATTGATTTCAACACAATGTTTTTTTGAAGATGACCCCATCTCAAGTGTTGATGGTCTTTTCACATACTTCTTCATAACTGTTTCATAATAATTTTTTTTTTCAAAATAATCATCAATACCAATAGAAAAAAATACAAATCTAAATAAAATATATATATATATATATTTATAAATAAGAAAATAATTGCAATGTAATTTATAATAAAAAATTAAGATTATAAAATAAAGAAAAATACTAAGGATCAAAATAATTGAATCATGATATTAAATGAACAATTATAATACAGTAAATTAAAATTTGTGGTTTTAGGGTATATTAATGAGATGTATCATGTATACTAAACTAAAACTATTTAAAATAAGAAAAGCTTAAAAGAATAATAAATAATTTAATATAAAATAGAAATTGAATTAACTAACCAAAGATTGAGAAATTGGGTGTAGATGAGATGTTGGCGTCTTGGCGATGACTATAGAAAGAGAGAATGAATTGTTTTACTATAGAAGAAAACAAAATTTTGAAGTATTTATAGTAATTTATGAATATAAAATCTAAGGAATTTAGAATTAGAGGAGGAGGCAATATTTTAATGAAATAGGAAATCCCAAATAGGGAAGAATATTAAAAAAAAAAAATGAGTAATACCAAATTGGAAATGAGTTATTCTTGTACTTATTATAAAGTGAGGGGTAAAAGTGTAAAACTGAAATTTTAATAAAAATATAATACCAAACAAACAGAGAAGAGTGGAAGACGTTGCTTTTGTTTAAAAAAAAAGGACATACGTCATTAACTTTTCTGACATATGATAACATGTCAACAACACACAAGCTAGACAAACAAACAACCACTAATGGCCCACATCACATAACTTTTTTATTTTTATTTTTTATTTTTTTTATTTATTATTATTATTTTTTTTATGTCAGGTATGGCACGTGCCCTACCTGAGCGTGGGCAGAGACGTAACTAGGATTAAATACTAAGGTGGGCTAAAATTATTTTTTTTTCCAATCATTAGCAATCCGAAAAAATTGTATTAGTTAAAAATAAAAATACACTTTAGTTAAGAAGTCATAGTGGAGATTACTCTATAAATGTTATTTATAAAATAAATATGAAATGAAAATACAATCAAACAATTACAATTTTAAGTTTTTGATCTTTTATTATTCAGAGGAGATCTTGAACTTGAAGTATGAACATCATATGAGGCATTTGGCCAACTTGATATCTTACCATCATCTTTTTTTATCGAAACAATGGAATATGTTTCGTTTTTACATTATGACCGATATAAATAACAAAAAATATATAAATAAATCATTAAAATTTATCATTTTTTTTTAATTACTTCTATGTATGTCAAGAGCTAAGAAACTATTTACATATACAATGTTCTTATATTATAATATTCAGTAATGCTATACATCCCACCTAAAATCATACATTTTTCATCCCACTACATGTGGTATATGTGAGGTGTCAAATTGTGAGTGGATACATGTGGTAGGTGAGATAAATTATCATTAATGTGTATCCACTCACAATTTGACATATCACATACCACATATAGTGAAATGAAAAAGGTGGGATTTTAGGTGGGATGTGTAGCATTATTGTTATAATATTAGTTGATTTATTCGAAATATACAAATACAATGTTAATTGTTAAAATAAATCTAATTCATTACTTTCTAAAAAATTATAGTTTATTTAATGATTAGTTTAGTTTAGTTATGTCACGTCACATAGGGAAATAAATATACACTTATATTACTATTTATTAATAAATCTAAAAATAAAAGAATAATTAAAAACCAAAAAAAAAAAAAATAACATGTATCTAAATTTCAACCAAAACATAAAGAAATTCATTTAACAACAGTCTTAGTTTGTAAATTAAAATTAGAATAACTAATAATATTAATACTAAAATTTTAATACGAAACAAAATATTTAAATTCATAGTGTTCATAAAAACATACCTAATTGGAAGATCTTGACCCTAAAGAAACCAATAAAGTGGAGAAATTTTATCCGGATGAAAAATATACCTAATTGGAAGATCATAGCCTTAAAGAGACCAATAAAGTGGAGAGATTTCACGTGGATGAATGATTTTCCTCCTTATGTTTCTGGAGAGATTGAGACAGAAGAATTGTTAGTTTGTTTTGTAAAGAAAAAAATACCTGATTGAAAGATTGATTATTGATATCGAAAAAATGGTTAGATACTTGGATCATAGCCTCACAAGGGAAAGCTAATGAGATAATAATTATTAAAGAAAAAAAATGACATTAATTACCTCATGAATCGTAAAATGTGATAAAGTTGGATAAAAAGTCTTTTAACAATACGATCCTAGATTCCTAGTCTTACAGGCTAACATTTTCAATATTAATCATTAATTTTTTTTCTTACTTTTTAATTTCTTTTTTAAAATAGCTAGAGTGAGCCCACCCTAGCAAGACTAAAGTTCGTCTCTGAGCATGGGTCCGCCCCTGCCTACAATCACATAATCATAAAAATACAATCTAAATATATAATGTTTACGGACCAGAATTAGAGCTATCAAAACATTCCACAAATTAAAATACTAATACTAAAACTAACCAGTGTTGTTTTGAAAACCGACCATGGTCCAATGTAAGATTTTAAAATCATTACACACATTCTGGAAAATCCTAAATTTTTGCAAATAAACTGTAAACAAACATGACTCTTCACATAAAAGGTTTCATAATTATATAAAATCGATATATAGCTTAAAATAATTTATTTCTTATAGTAATATGTCTGATAGTTGACAGTATAGAACACTACTAACTGTTGGAATTTTTAAATATTTTCTAGAACTTAATTTAACCTAAAATTTTTGCAGTAACTTATATAACACGTATGAGATTTTAAAATAAATTTCCCAAAGTAAAATTATACATGTACATATTTTTATATATGAATTCCGAAATCTATCTGATACTGGACAGATTACGATAACTAGTTTCTCAAATTCATAACTATTTCGAAACAGTAATGCTATACATTCCACCTAAAATCCCATATTTTTCATCCCATTACATGTGGTATGTGAGGTGTCAAATGGTGAGTGGATACATAGGGTAGGTGAGATAAATCATCATTATGTGTATCCACTCACAATTTGATACCTCACATGTCACATGTAGTGGGATAAAAAATGTGTGATTTTAGGTGGGATGTTTAGCATTATTGATTTCTAAAATCATGAAGCTACTGCTACACCACGTACCAAGTCAAAGTTAAAGATTAATTTAGAAATTTAGTTAGGATTTGTTTGATATTCAAATTTAAGATTTGTTGGTATTTAATTTAAATTTGGATTTGTTTGATATTCAAATTTAAGATTTAGATTGAAATACTTAATTTGTAAATGATGTAATTATCTTTATATGTATATATATATATATATATATATGATTCTCCTTGGTCTTCTTTACGAAGCTAATACAAATCGAGTGCATCATTTTATATGGTATCAAAGTAGTTAAATGGCCGACTCTTCAACTCCCACTTTGAACTCTATTCTGGCTTCCAATAATGGTTCTATCATTAACCTTTTTACCAGTCACCATTCTGATAACCCAACTACAGTTTTGGTCTCTCCCGTTCTTTCAGATGTTATCACCATGGTTTTGTAAGCAAAAAATAAGTTTGGCTTTGTTGATGGAACACTTATCAAGCCATCAATAGAAAAAGATGTTCCTAATTGGGCATGATGCAATGATCTTATCAGTAGTTGGATATTGAATTATGTATCACTTGACATTCGCAATAGCATTTTATATGTTGAAACTGGTTATGAAATATTGAATGATATCAAGGAGTGCTTCTCACAATCAAATGTGCCGAAAATCTATCCTCAAGCAATCAATCTTGGCTCTCAAACAAGATGACTCTACGGTATTGTAAGTTCCTCTTTTTTGATTGGCTTATTCCGTTGACAGACCACAATTGGAGTTTAATATGTAAGGGTAGAATAGGTGCTTCATTGTTTGTGATCAAGCCCTCAAGCTCAAGAGCTCATTAAAGGTATATCACTTATGCTTAACCCTTTGAAGAGACTAGTTGCTCACACAAACTTCTCATACATTCCTTATTCTTTTTGCATTTGTGTTTCAAATTCATTTGTGTGCATTCTTCACTTCCCACACGTGCACCTTGTTGTTAGATCTAAGTGTGGTATAATTCAGGGCGAAGATTGACCGCCTTGGAAGTTGCCACTTCCAGGTGTGTTTCGGCGGTCATTATCGGCGGTTAGGAATCGCCGATTTGAACTACCATTTGATTCCAAAGGTTTCGGCTACTGGTGGTCAGCGGTTGGGAATCGCCGTTTTCTATCTAGAAGGTCTGGTGCGATTTGACGGTTGGCAATTCGGCAGGCACCAACCGTCGAATTTCTCAATAAATGGGTATTTTGGTTTTTTCACGGCTGCTCATTTTTGGACCATATAAATACATCATCTTCAATCTTTAGCTTTCCTATGAGCTAAAAAACTGACCTAAGTGAGAGAAAGCATTCTTGAAGAGAGAGAGATTCTAAGAACTCATTTTTACCCACCCAAACCCATTTCCATATGCATCAAACATCATCTAGCTTCATCTAGGATGTGTTCTTGCATGGGTCTTCTTCAACACATATGACTTGGTAAATATAACACCATTTTCATCTATTCTAGTGTTCTTACTTAGCAAGATATCTCATTTATGACTTGTTAGTATCTAGACTAAGTTTTTATCTACATGTTGAGCTTTCGTGTTGATTGATTGGGTTGTTGTATTGTGATAGTTATTGCATTTAAAATTGCTTTATTTTATATAGCTAAGTTGTATGTATGACATATAGCAATATTGATATCTAGGATTGCTCTTATTGACATCTTGAATTCCTAAATAAACATTTAGTGTAGTCTAGCATTATTTGCATTTAGAATATTATCATAATATTCACATAGGTTGTTGATCTCTTCTTTGAGAAGTTATGCCTTGTGACTAAGTAGCTTAGTACACAAGCAAGTGGGTCAAAGATCACTATTAAAGGCCCGTTGGGTAGAATGAAAAGGTTAGTGACTAAGAATGGTTGAGGTTAACCTAGGTTGAACTTTCATTCAAGAAGTGGATTTGAAGACCATGTGTGGCTAAAAGGATAGCCCGTGAGTTTTTTCCAGTTGTAGGTTTCTCATGTAAATCAATCAACGTGCAATTTATTATTTTCCGCACTTCAATTTAGTTGATTGTATTTGCTTAATTTGAGCTTTTATTAAAGATTAACTAATCAAGAAAAATTAGTAATTAACTTGATTAAAACCTATTCACCCCCTAGGTATATTTAGACACACGCTGTACATATTTTCAAGTATCATATTATTTTACCCATTTGAATTCTTTGTGGGATGGATCTTAACTATACGACGTCTGTTTCTCCATGCGCTTATGGGGTAAGGCCATCATTGACAAGATCAATCAGGATTGCGCCATGGAATTCCTTTAGGGATTTTATGATCACTTATCCGCCATTCGTAACCAAATACTCTTGATGGAACCATTATCATCTATCCAACACATTTATTGTCAATTCCAACAAGAGGAAAAACAAGAAATAAGTGTTTCTATTACACCTTCAATTGACTCTACGACTCTCCATATATGACCATTTGTTGCGTGACCTTCATCGCATTCTTCAAAGAGGTCATGCCCCTTCTATGAACATTGTAACAAACATGGACACACCAAATATACATGCTACAAAATTCATAGGTATCCTCTTAAACCAAAAGATGTCATTGTTGATGTACCACCTGTACCAGAGCAATACAATTGGATGCTCACTATTTTTTCAATCGACGAACCTATGATGCCTACCACAAATCTAGCAGGTTCAATCCTTCCTTTTTCTTCCTCATCCTAAATTATTGATTCAGAAGCTTCTAAACACATTTCAATTAATCTATCTTTATTTATGTCATATATTGTTGCTTTGAAATTTTTTTCTGTTCAATTACTAGTTGGAACTCACTCATTGGTACATCATATTTGTAATATTATTTTTTCTCTAACTCTTATATTTGAAAATGTCTTTCATACACCTTTACTCAAATTTAATCTCTTATATATCAATATCTCAATTAACAGGTTCTCTTAGTTGCAATGTTATTTTCTCACCCTCTTTATGTATATTTTTTGACCAACGATTGATGAAACATATTGGTTTATATTATCTTAGCACTGCTTCAGTATTTTCAATTCTAGGAAGAAATAAATTTGTTCTTTGACATTGGCGTTTAGATCACCAATCTATGTCTCGTTTTTAAATTTGTAGTGAAAACTCTTGATTCTATTAAATCTACTTTTGAATGTTCTTGTGATGTGTGCCCATGTGCAAAGCAAACTGGATTACCTTTCCATAAAAGTGTTTCTTCTAGTACTCATGTTTTTGAATTAATCCACTATGACATTTTGGGCTCATTCTCCTCCTATAGTGGTGCGCGTTTTTTTTCTCCATAGTTGATGATTATACACACGTTGCAATTAGATTTATCTAATGAAAGAAAAATTAGAGACTATGAAATTCCTACTTTAATTTTTTAATCTTGTGAATTGACAATTTAATAAGAAAATAAATAAAATTCATTCTAGAGTAGGTGTTATATTTCTTCCACAACTCCAAAAGTTTCGGTCAGATAATGACACTGAATTTTTCCCTCAACCTCTTCAATTATGGTTTCATGAAAATTGAATTATTCACCAACGCAGTTGTATCACGACTCCTCAACAAAACAGTATTGTTGAGAGAAAATATCGCCACATACTGATGATGTTCGTGCTCTAATTCGTTTCCAAGCACATTTACCTTTAAATTTTGGAAAGAATGCATATTAACAACGACATATTTGATAAATAAAATGCTAACTCCTATTCTATCTCAAAAATCCTCACATCAAATTCTCTTTGGTGACTTGGCAATGTACTCGTCTTTACGATTTTTTGGGTGCCTTTGTTTAGCCAAAAACATGGCCATCTAAATTCGATGCATGTGCTAACCCGGACAATTTTATCAACTACCCTTATGGCCAAAAATGTTATCGCATTTATGATATCACTACTTGTAAAATATATACTTCCCGTTGTAAGTTCCTTATATTTTGATTGGCTTGTTTCATTGGCAAACCACATTTGGGATGTCTATGTAATGGGTAGCTTTGGTCCTCGTTGCAAGCTTACAAGCATCCCCGTGACTTCAAGAGCAAGAGTGAAAAGTAAATCACTTGACTTGCCTCTTGAAGAGATTAGTTGCACACACACACTTCTTCATGCATGTTTTATTCATCTTGCATTTGTGCTTCAATTCTTATATGTATGCATTCTTCACATCCCACACTTGCATTTCATGTTAGTCTTTAGTGTGGTGTAATTTTTTTTCCCAAAGTATGTTCGGAAACGTTTACGCTTGCATGATGGTGTACTTGTCATAGCGCTATGGTTGACCTCTAGAGAAGGTCTATTTCTTCTCTAAGTTTGGTCTAGGGTCATAGGGGTTTGGTCCATGGTGGATGGCCAAAGTTTCCCTTGGAAGCTCAAATCTTTTGGGTTTTCTCAGTACGGTTATTCTAAGCGTACCGTGCCATTTGGTTTTATTAAACGCGAAAGTTAGCAGAGATGTTGTTGTTGTTCGTCTCGTCATAGCGTACCGCGTATGTTGCCAACCGCAAAACTATCCAGTGTGTTTTCGCAATACGCTCGTCGAAGCGAACCATGAATGTTGGCAGAGGTGTCCCCGTGTGATTCCGTGGTACGTTCGTCAAAGTGTGCCCGAAACATACCGCAAAACGCACTGTTTCTGATTTTTTTAATCAAAACGATGTAGCTTAGTCTAAGGCTTCCATATATTCATCTTCATCTTTCTTTGGCCAACTAAGAGAGTTCAAAATCACATTTTTAACTTAGAGTATTTTCTAAGAGAGAAAATCATCCAAGAACTCATCTTTGATTACACAAACTCAATTCCATGTGCATCAAACATCATCTAGGATGTATCTATGCATGGGTGTTCTTCAACACACATGACTTGGTAAGTTATTCACTAATTTCATCCATTTTAGTGTCTTACTTAACAAGAAATCTCATTTATTACTTGTATGTATCTAGATTAGATTTTATATACAAGATTGAGATTATGTGTTGATTGATTGAGTTGTTTTTGTGATAGCTAGGATTCCAAGTTTATATAACATCTAGCTAATTTATCTCATTGTTTGATTGAGATTGTTTGTGATAGCTATTGTATCTAGGATCGGTCATCCTTTACATAGCTACGTTGTGTGCCATGACATATAGCAATATTGATATCTAGGATTGTTCTTATTGACATCTTGAAATCCTAGATAAGCATTTAGTGTAACCTAACATTATTTGCACATTGAATATCATTGCATATTCACATAGGTTGTTGATCTCTTCGTGAGAGTTAAGTCTTGTGACTAAGTTGTTTAGTGCACAAACAAGTTGGTCAAGTGCCACTGTAAAAGACTTGCGGGTAGAGTAGAAGGTGCTCACGCTAAGAGTAGTAGATTGGGGGATATCATTAGGGATTGAACCAATAGTGGTGAGTGATAGTGTCCATAACCTGAGGTTGTCTAGAGTAGGTGTCCTTGTATCACTTGAGGATGTAACCTTTTATTCATATAGTGGATTTCGGTGAGCTCATGGTTTTTTTTTTTTTTAGAAGGTTTCCACGTAAAAATCAAATGTTTTTAAATTTCCACACTTTATGCTTGATTTTATTATTTGTTGAATTGGGTGATTTTTTAATATTGACTAACAAAGAAAAATTGATAATTAACTAACAAAGAAAAATTGGGTGATATATTGTATTGTCTAATGAAATTAATGGTAAGGATATAAATTGTCATTTTTTTTGTCATATTGGATAGTCCATCTTATACAACTGATGTGACATTCCCATATTTATTAACGACAACATAGTTTAATTAAACTCCAAATTAAGAAGAATATAAATTATCAATCAATTACACGCTTTACTATTTCTTATTAGTTACATAAAAATTCATATTTAGTTATTTTTTTCATTATATATAAATATATATATATATATATAATTGAAAACATATAATCTGTGTCTAAACAACCTAGAGAGAGGGGTAAATGGGTTGTTAATCCAATTAGTTACCACTTTTCCAAATTAGTCAATAATGTGAAAAAATAACCCAATATAATGAAATATAATGAAATACAATCAACGTAATTAAAGTGCAGAAAATAATAAATAACACGTTGATTAATTTACGTGAGAAACTCACAACTGGGAAAAACTCATAGGTTATCATTCTAGCCACATACGGTCCTCAAATTCACTATTTGTAATGATGTTTACAACCTAGAGGTCAACCATTTTGTCACTGACCCACCACTACTACCATATGGGCCTTTTATAGTGATTCTAGACCAAATGCTTGTGCACAAAACCACTTAGCCAAAAGACTTAACTCTCAATGAAGAGATAAACAACATATGTGAACATAGGATAATATCCAAAATACAATTAATGCTAGACTACACTAAATGTTGATCTAGAGATTAAATGATGGCAATAAAAGCAATCCTAGATATCAATATGTCTATATGAAAGCTCACAAAGACCTAACTAGATAAAGATATGAGAATCTAAAATCTAGTCATCAAACAAAAGCCAATCAACAAGAGTTGTCATTAAACATAGCAAGGACAATAAATGCAATCAATAAATACAATTAAAGAGTCATAATCAACAATTTCTAAATGCAAGGCATAGAGACTTAACTAGAGGGCATAAATGTCCTAAAGGCAAGTTATCACAATACAAACAATCTCAACCAACAAACAAGAACACAAACATATTCAAAAACATGCTTAACCAAAGAAACATGCAATTAATCAACAAAATAATTGCTAACCCTAGGCAAAGATGAACAAATAATGAAACAATAAGTTCTAGGACGTGTTCAACTTACCAAGATATTAAAGCATGAAGACCAATGAGAAGATGATGCATGAAAGATGCTAGATGCACATGGGGTTTGTGTTTGGTTGAGTAAAGATGAGTTCTTGGAGCTTCTCTCACTAAAGGAATTCTTCCTCACTCTAAGATCTGAATTTTGAAGCTCTTGAACAGCCAATAAGAGAAGATGGAATATATATATGAAGCCCTATACTGAATGACGTCGTTTTGAACTTGGACAACAAAAACCCATTAAAATCGATGTGTATGTCGCGGTACATGCAAGTGCACAAACCGCAGTATACACCGCGTCACACATTATGGAGACCTTCGCGGTAGAAACCGTTGCAGAGGCAACATGCACCTGTCGCGTCATAAGCCGCAGTACACAATATAAGCTACACTAGACTAAACTGCGGTTCACGTAAGATGAACCAGCCACGGTACACGCAACGACACAAACTGCGGAAAAGAGAACAATTCTCTTTTCAACCCAACAAAGCACACATAACCTATATGAATGTTGTGCATATGTGAAGATAGATATAATCATGAATGAGCATGCATGAAGAGAGATATAACATGAATATGCACCAACAAGAAACACACGAAGATATACAAAATATGAAAATGCATGATATGTGTGTGTGTGCAATTAAATCTCTTTAAAAGATAAACACAAACGATATATCTTTGACGTGCTCTTGAAGCTTGATCAACACAAATAAGGCCTAATCTACCTTTATAATATAAACCCCAAATGTAGCTTGTCAACGAAATAAGCTAATCAAAATATGAGGAACTTACGAGATATATATATATATATATATATTAGTTTGGATAATCCAAGACATCTATGATTTCTTGTGATTCTCATTTGTAACTATACAATGCATCTTTTGATGTTATAGGTAGCTACACATCACCAACTACTTCATTTGTGATAAAGTTACGTGGATGTATGATATTACTATGTTTATCCTAAATGCTGCCAAATAATTCTAAGCAATATTGATTTTACCGAACATATAAATTTATTAATTATTTATAATTGAAATCTCAACAAACGGATCGGGGTCTGTTAGGAACTGTCGAGATTAAGCATTATTAAATGTGCGGTTTATGTATTTACTTCCATAAGAGAGGTATCTACTAAACCTATCAAGATTAAACACTATATAGACATTCTAGATATCTATTCCCAGAGTTATAGAGGTATCTACTTGACCTACCGAGATCAAACACTATATGCATCAATAATCGAGATGAGATATCTACTCGATTTGCGGAGATCAAACACTACATGCACGGTCCAGATATCTACTGTCATAATCAAGAGGTATCTACTCCCACTAGAGGGAATGAGTCTCTCTACACTTTACGGTTTTAAGGGCAAAGGTGGATCTAAATTTGTTTTACCGAACATATAAATTCATTCATTCAATTGATATATCTATATTTCCTCCACATTTGATTATTTGTTCTAAAGTTGTATATATGCATGATAATCATCATTTGGTATTAGAGCAGTGAATCCAGTGAATATCTAAAATAAATGTATTGTCATTCCTTATTAATTTTATTAACTATATATTCTCTTCCTTTATGTGATTCCAATGCTGAAAATATTGAAAGACTCTTTCCAATTCATTAATTCTATATTTCCAACAAGTCCTCCCTCTTTGTTTTCACGTTCAATGAACCTAGACGCTGTAGTGTGTTCATGATCTGTTGATCTCAACAGGTTTTTCTGTAAATTTATTCTCAAATTCCAGAGAAGAATGAAAATCGGTAATGGTGGTGCACATATGAGGTACCAACACATTCTATCTTCATTATTTTATTTTGCTTTTACTGTATTTTATAGTTTCATAAGTGTTAGAAACTTGGTGCAAGAAGTCGTCTCTACAACCTCTACTTTGTTTATAATTAATTTAGTATCTCTAATTTCAATTACGTAATTGAATTGCAGAACTTACCCGGCTTTTGAAGTTTTAATATATATAAAGTGATCAATAGGCCTGTTGAACAGCTGAAAAGTCACTTTTTGGTGTCATTTTGCTTTATTGTTTCTTTATTCCTTCTATAATCCATTTAATTATTAACTGTTTATGCACATGGAGAGAGAGTTAAAGTTCAGGCTTCTTAATTGCTCTTTCTGTTCATAGTTTTTAATTATTATTTTTTGAAAGATAATAGTTTTTAATTCTTATGTTTATTATGCTAAACAAAAATCTTGTTGGTGTTTAATCAGATAAGGGTTTTTTTTTTTTTCATTGATTTATAATCTATTTGAGACTAGAAAAGGGTTTTCTACAAGAATGTGAGATGAAGATGAAGGGTAAACTTTGATATATTATTTTCTGTCCTAAATTTTTTTTCTAATGGATTATTTGTACATTTGACATCATACTTTCATAACAAAACGTTGTATTAATTTGCTAGGTCAGATTGATCACTTAAAAGTAATATTAAATGAGAAAATTGAAGTAAAAGTTCTATTTTAAGCACTCTAGCTAACATAGTACTTCTCACAAAATAAACTCCGATACAATATAGATACAATATATATTAGTAATCAATAAATTCAAAAGCTTAAATTAAACTAATAGGAAATGATCAGACAACCCTCTGATAACTATTGTGTATAACATTTCTCATCAATATTGCAAATGTGGTAGCTAATTAACATACAAATTAAGCACTTTTGATGGCTGATCAGCATGGTGTTGTCTTTTCAACTTTTTTCAACTTTTTTCAACTTCTTTCTTGATCTAGAAACCAATGGTATATAGCAAAAAGAGATAAAGTCAACTATCAACAAAAAATCTATAGGATTACTTGTACTAATAAATTCAACAAGAAATATATATAATCTATTATCTATCTATCTCAAAGTCAAATTATATAGTAATACAACTGTCGTTTATTTAATAAGAATTCTATCTAGTTCTATCTGTGACCTGTCAATAAATTTAAGTCCCCTATGTATCTGGAATGTATAATATCCAGATACATTATGCTTTACATCACAAGACAAAGCTCTTCTTCTCAACTTATTTAAACACCATCAAGTACGTAGATACTCTAACTATAAGTGCTTGTTTTTGCCTGCTAAAAGTATCTTTCTGTTCAACCCAGTCTCAGTGCTGCCTCTTTCTAAGTCAGTAATGCTACTACTTCTTCTTATTGGTTCCATACATCTTTGATCCTTTTATGTGTCATACAAATCTATAATTACTATACTATTAGTATTATTATTTTTTTTTCGGTTTTTATTTTGTACATTTTCAAATGATATTATTCGCTTTCAGTTTAACCTGAATGAGATTCCTGTTTAGTTTGTCATATTAGTTTGAACAGAGAATTTGTATGTAAAGCTAGTGACCTTATAACTTGGTGATATATATAATAATTCTCTAATTAGGTCAGTTTAGAATCAAAGATTCCACATCAACACAACGTTATGTAACTAAACGTATGGATATTAGGTTTCGATGCTTACAACATTATTATATTATAATGTTATGGGAAAGAAGATTCCAATGCAATATATATGTATGATCAAGTGAACGCCAAGTTTTGGTCGCATGAAAATATTAATGTATGTCATTTTAACTTTTTGTGTGTTGTAGTTTACAAGAATGAGCCGGCGAGTTGATGATCACGATGTGCCTGAAGGAAAGGAAATGGAAATCAACAGTGCACCTTCATCTCGTAGATACTCATCAGAGAACTTGCCGTATGTTCACAAAGTGGGAGTGCCTCCAAAGCAAAACCTCTTGAAAGAATTTAAATCGACTGTCAAGGAAACTTTCTTCGCCGATGACCCTTTACGCCCTTTTAAGGATCAAACAGGATCAAGAAAGTTTGTTCTTGGCATCCAAACTCTTTTTCCCATTTTTGATTGGGCTAGAGACTACAATCTTTCCAAGTTCAAAGGTGATCTCATTGCTGGACTTACCATTGCAAGCCTTTGCATTCCTCAGGTATAATTATCGATCGTACCTGTATAGTAGTTGAACCCTGAATATTATGGTTGCTTGTGGTTTTGATATAACTAACACATTCGTGAATTTTCGTAAATCAGGACATTGGATATGCAAAGCTTGCAAATCTGCCTCCCCAATATGGTTTATGTAAGCTTTCAATCTCTCTAACTTGTGAATTTTACCTGAATGCCAAAATTGTTGAATATGTAAATAGTAATTTGATGAATTGTGTATATGGCATGCAGACAGCAGCTTTGTCCCACCATTGGTTTATGCATTTATGGGTAGCTCGAGAGACATAGCGATAGGACCAGTGGCTGTTGTGTCTCTCTTGCTTGGTACATTGCTTCAAAATGAAATTGATTCTTCTAAAAATCCGATTGACTATCGACGCCTTGCTTTCACTGCTACTTTCTTTGCTGGCATTACTCAAGTCACTCTTGGATTTTTGAGGTACTCAATCTCTTACACTCTAAATATATAATTGTTAGAGTGCCTCAATACTACTCCTTGACCATTTCTTATCGGCATAAGTTTTTGAGTCGGATGGTTATTAGAACCCTGGTTTGATCTATAAGTCCTTAGTTCGAGCCCCTCACATGCATTTGTTTATGTATTCTGCAATCTGTATCTATATTTTGGTTTATTTAATGTGCCAAACCCGTCGGTCTGGCACGTTAGAGGTTGTCTTAGATTGCTTAAATACTACCGGTTACTAACAATATCAAGTCGATTACTTGGATTTGTCGTTAGAAATAAATGGAGAAGTTTTGTTTGGGTTTCAGGCTGGGATTCTTGATAGACTTCTTATCTCATGCTGCCATTGTTGGATTTATGGCTGGAGCAGCCGTCACAATTGCCCTTCAACAACTCAAAGGTCTGCTGGGCATTACGCACTTCACAAAGAAAACTGATATTGTCTCTGTTATGCGCTCTGTTTGGGGTACAGTAAATACCGAGGTAATTTTATTTTTTTTTACTTTAAACATTTTTAATTCTTAAGAATTATCATGGGCGGATCCCGCACTTTTTATTTTTCGTGCCGAATCTTAGATTATCATACCCGATAATCGTTTTCATAGTTAAGTGCAACAATTTGAGATCACAAAGGAAAAAATGTACGAGATCCCGCACCTGAAACTTGCTATTTAACTCTATCTTCCAAAGGGTATCAAGTCTTATATATTTTAATCACTAATTTAATTTACAGTGGAATTGGGAGACTATAGCCATTGGAGTGTCCTTTTTGGTCTTCCTTTTCATTGCCAAGTTCATTGTAAGAATCCTAATCCACCCTTATAAATTCCAATTCAGTATTGTTTGAAAAATGAAATTTGGTTTTCAAATACAATATTTGAATGAATTTTGTGATGATGTTTGAACAGGGTAAAAAGAATAAGAAATTCTTCTGGGTACCAGCAATTGCTCCTTTGATATCTGTAATCATATCCACCTTTTCAGTGTACATAACTCATGCTGAGAAACATGGTGTTCAAATTGTAAGTATTTTTGTCTTGCTACAAGTTTTATTTTAATGTATGGTAGTACCTTATTGTCTCTTTTTTTTTTTTTTTTTTTTTTTCCTTTTCTTAAGGTGAGACATATAGATAAGGGAGTGAATCCAATATCAGCCAAAGATATCTTCTTCTCTGGAGAATATCTTGTAAAAGGTTTCAAAATCGGTGTGGTAGCCGGCTTGATAGCACTCACGGTGAGTACTTAATCAAACCCAATTTCTTAATTTACCGAGGATTATTTCAAGGATCAAGTTAATTAATGTTAGAATGCTTAAATACTATTGTTGAACTCTTTCCTATTAGCTTAATCTAGCATAGTATCAGAGCCTTAAATTGTTCTAGGAGTCCTAGGTCGACTCAAGTCCGCCCACATACATTTGTTTCTGTATTTTATTCTGCAATCTGGATTTAGCTTTTAGGTCTGCTAGTTACTAACAATTAAAGTGTTTGGATCGATGTCCAGGAAGCTGTAGCGATTGGAAGAACATTCGCCGCCATGAAAGACTATCAATTGGATGGAAACAAAGAAATGGTAGCATTAGGAACCATGAATGTTGTTGGTTCAATGACATCTTGTTATGTGGCTACAGGTTCCTTCTCGCGGTCTGCGGTGAATTACATGGCAGGCTGCAATACAGCAGTGTCCAATATAGTGATGTCTATGGTTGTATTGCTAACATTGGAGCTCATCACACCATTGTTCAAGTACACTCCAAATGCTATTCTGGCTTCCATCATCATATCAGCAGTTATAGGCCTCATCGATATCGAAGCAGTCATTCTTCTATGGAAAATTGACAAATTCGATTTTGTTGCTTGCATGGGAGCCTTCTTCGGTGTAGTTTTTGCCTCCGTTGAGATGGGACTCCTGATTGCTGTATCGATTTCTTTCGCGAAAATACTGTTACAAGTGACAAGGCCAAGGACTGCAATTCTTGGGAAGCTTCCAAGGACTAGTGTTTACAGGAACATATTGCAATATCCTGATGCAACAAAGGTTGCAGGCATTGTCATTGTTAGAATTGATTCTGCTATTTACTTTTCCAATTCCAATTATATTAAGGAGAGGTAATTAATTACTTGTTTATTTATTGATGAATTTATTAATTTACTGATTTTATTTGTTCAATTAATTTGATACAAAAAAAAATGTTGGGTTTTTGCAGGATTCTGAGATGGCTAACTGATGAGGATGCAACTTTGAAAGAAAACCAACTACCCAGAATACAATACCTCATTGTTGAAATGTCACGTGAGTTGATAACATAAAATTTGTTTGATAATTTATACATTGAATTCTCATAATTATTTAACATAATTAAACTGTTGCAGCTGTAACTGACATTGACACAAGTGGGATCCATGCACTTGAAGAATTATACAGGAGTCTTCAACAGAGAGATGTTCAGGTGAGAAGTCTCATTCTTCTCGAGATCAAGTTTCGATCATTCAGTCTAGCAATGTCTTAGGTTTCGAGTTTACTACAAGAGCTTAAATAGAAAGGGTTTAATAAGTTTAAGTTCCTCAGAACTCTATGGAGGCCAGGGGGACCGTAGACCCCCAAGTCCAGACTTCGAGTTCCGCCCCTGAGTTCCTCTTTATAAAAAGGGTTAATTATGGAAATGGTTATTTTTGCAGATAATGCTAGCAAATCCGGGGCAAGTTGTGGTTGACAAACTACACGCATCAAAGTACTCAGAATTGATAGGCGACGACCACATATTTCTTGCCGTAGCTGATGCTGTAAGAGCATGCACTTCTAAGATGGAACAACCATGACTCATGACTCTTGAAAAATACAAAGGAGCTACTCAAATAACAAGGATATTGTTTATAAATTAATTTTTACTCGGCATATTAGATTATTAGATTAAGTGGCAAGTGACGTGTCGTTACTGTATAAATCATAGGATGGTGCGGTGAATAATATGATAACGATAAATCATTTACTTTTTTTTTTTTCTTTTTTTTTTAAAGCACTATTGTTTTGAATCGGGGGAGGTCAGATTTAAAGCACTATTGTTAACCACACCTTTCAATAAAATTCAAATTCAACATTTGTTGAGAGGTGTGGTTAACTCTAGATTATGACTACGACCACATATCTTAATTTTATTTTTCAAGTTTATGTATTTGAGGTATATGTTTTTTATTTTATTTTATAAATCTTTAATGTAACGTAGAGGAATATATAAATATATTTTTTTTCGTTGACATTTTACTGAGCTCTTGCTATTATAATTTAGAACCACCCAAAAAAGTTGTCTATACTCTTATGATTATCCATCTTTCATTTTATTTTAATCTAAGGCTTGAGACAATGACATATATATGGTAAAACTGAATTAAAATAAAATTAAAATAACTAAACCTACTCTTCTACTGGGTAGCAAAACAACAAAGATTTATATTTAACTTTGAAACCTCAAGGTTGTAGAATAAAGAAATCACTCCATGATCATGAAGTTGAACAAAAACCTTAGTTGCTTCCACTTATTTCATAGAAGGATGGCAAACACATCCTGTGAAATTTAAGAGCAAGGTTTCTGTAAGGTCACTTTAGTTGATCTAAATGTTGGATTTCGAAACCTGAATTTATAATGTTGTGCTACGCAGACATAGTACAGGGGTCAAGCTCAATTAGAAAATGAAAATTGAGTGCAGAATAAAACTATAAAGAGCAAAAACTAAGAATGTAGGGGGTTTTTGTATTGTTAGGATTAAAAAAATATAAGTTTGTAGAAGTTGATGGCTTGTTAATAACTTCAAACTCACAACCTTATGGTGTAGGTATGAGATTTGGATCATCTTTTAAGCTAGGCTTTACCTAAGCTTTAAATGATCCAGAAAAATATGACACTTAATAAATTGAATGATCTTGATTTTATTTTATTTATTTTACCTTTTACTTACGACAAATGGCGGCTTTTTAGTATAACTTTATTTACAAAAGGGCAAATTGCACTACACCCCTTGAGGTTTGGGCAAGGTACACTTAGTTGGAAACGTTTTGGTATTATACACTAACACCCCTAAGACTTAAATTTGACTTTTAAAATGTCTAAAATACCCCTAGTTGTATTATTTTATACTTCTTTTTTTACCTTTTAATCAAAAAATTTATAAACTTTAATAAAATAAAATAAATAAAATAAAAGATATGATTCATTAAATAAATAAATAGTTTTAAAAAATCAATTAAATGCATAGTTTTAAAAAATCAAATAAATAAATAGTTTTAAAAAATTATACAAATAAATAGTTTAATAAATAAATAAATGAAAAAATTAAAAGCATTAATTTTTTTAAGGGTATTCATTAATAGGGACAAAAAAAAAAAGCTCTAAATATCTAAACTTTTACAGTAAGAATGATGGTGGGAGAAGCTTCAAGGTTCCCAACACTGGGAGTCCTCTTGCCTTCTTCAAGTTCAACCATTTCTTTTAGTGTTAGGAACCTTAAAGCTTCTCTCACAATCATCCTTACTATAAAAGTTTGGATATTTAGAACTTTTCTTGTCCCTATTAATGGATTAAAAAAATTAATGTTTTTAATTTTTTTCATTTATTTATTTAAACAATTTATTTATTATTTAAAACTATTTATTTTTTTATTTTTTTTAAAACTATATATTTATTTAATGAATCATATCTTTTATTTATTTTATTTTATTATTAAAGTTTATAAAAAGGTAAAAAAAAAAAAAAAAATGTATAAAATAATACAACTAGGGGCATTTTAGGCATTTTAAAGTCAAATTTAAGTCTTGGGGATGTTAGTGTATAATACCAGAACTTTTCCAACTAAGTGTATATTGCCCAAACCTCAACGGGTGCAGTGCAATTTGCCCTTTTCAAAATCCCTACATCTTCATTTATTCCTTTGCTTTTTTCTTCCTATACAAGATTCTTCATTATGATCGATTCAAACTCTATCTCTATTAATCGGAAGGGATTTCATTTTAACAAGTCAATTTTCATAATCCCAAACCCTTCTTCCATAAAACAGTGCTGTTTGGAGTGGGTAAAAAAGGAAAAATGAATAAAATTGAATCAGGATTCAAGGCCATTCATTTTATTAAACGCTATGTTTCCGTATCATTAAAAACTTAAACAAATCTTAACTTACTAGAGTATTCAAATCCGGACCTAAAATTAAATAAAGAATTACAACAAATTTCTTGAAAGTGGATCCCAACAGCTTACTATTCCTTTTTTATATATCATCTACATTGCTGGACTACTGAATAACCAACATTCACCACCACACCCTATTATTTATCATGATACTTCAATTATTTTGAAACACTATAATTTTCTTTTCTTTTCTTTCACTTGCTCTTTAAGATTGTATTACACATAAAAGTTGTAGCACAAATATTTCCTCGATCATAGAGAACAATTTTTAAAGCTAACCATTGTTTTCATGAAAGATCTGAATGGCTAACAGATTTCGAGTTTGTATCAACGATTCGAAGAGAGAGATCTCCACACTTTGCAAGGTGAGATTAGATAATAGAAATTGTTGCGTATAAAGAAACAAACACCTCTTCTATCAGAGATGAAAGAGTAGATGTTTGTGCTCGTCCTAGAAGCTCAAGCTAATCTTGGTAAATGACGGATAGTCGTCTATAAGTAGACTTGTAACTTCAAGCTATAACAAAGTAATGCTAAATATCCCAACTTACAATCTAACTTCAAGCTCAAAAAATGCAATCATCAACACAAATCAATAGGTCATGCATAACACCAAGGGTCCTTACTCCTTTTTTATTGATCACAACAACCCAAGGCTTCCACAAAGTACAAAAAGTACACACTTCTCAGGGAGATAATCATTAGAGCTATCAGGGTATAAATTGAAAAGCCTGACAACAGTTTATAAATCTTAAGAACAAAATGCCAAAAGAAAACATATCTCAAATTTATCTCCTCATTACTTCAGTTTCACAAATAGCTTTGGTGCAACCTGCATTTCGAGAAGGTAATCTTAGCCAAAGATCCAGCAATCAAATGATTTTTTTTTTTTCATTTTTTGTTTATCAAATTCGGTAATATTAGTTTTTAATCAGAAACGGGAATTTTTTGTCTAATACTAAAAAACTTACACATTTGTCAATGCATGACCAATAATCAAAATATTGTCCGGTGCAGTGCTTGTGCCCACTATCATCGCCTTGTATCCTCTTAACACATGCCTGCAGTGCACAAGGTAATCAGTTACCACAATTCTCAACTCTATTTTTAAACTAAAATCAAAAAGTTAGCAACAAGATGTTCAACACCATTTTCCAAATAAAACAAGTCAGATGTACTGATGATGTGATTCTCACAAGATTAATACTTTGCTTATGCACACAGTGTGGTGAAGTACAATTGCTTATGCACAGTGTGGTGAAGTACAATTGTAGATAAATGGAGATCATAGTAAAATCAAAATTATAAGCAATCAGTAGAAGTCCCATTTTCTAACACAATTTACACAGTTTGGTGAAGTACAATTGTATACGAAACAGCAAATAAAGTAGCTTTATCTATCTGTCTTCTGTTATTGTTACAAAAGCAAATAAGAATTCTGTTGAATCAATAGAATGGAAGAAACTAATAAGAGCAAAGCTCTTAAAGGGTGAGGACAGAAGACATGCAATCCTAGATATCAAGTGATAAGGAATGAACTGTGTTAGGTCACCCACATTAAAATCCTATAAAAGCAAAATGAAAAAAAAAAAAAAAAAAAAAAAAAAAAAAAAAAAAAAACGCAAAAGGAATAGAAATTATTCAAACTAACATCAAGGTGTCACCCACTTTTAAGTGTCAGCATGCATCAAGGATTGAAACATGGGCAACAACTACATAACTCACCCCCAATTAAGGGTGCGTTTTATTATTTAGAGCAAAGAGGTGAGGTGTAAACTTTCCATAGGCAGCTTATTTCATAATTTCCTTCTTCAATAATCAGTTTTTAAGAATTTGGCTGGGGGTAGCTTTTGAAAGTTGATTATTGGAGCGCGAATCCCTTGAAATTATGGGTGAATCTAAGCTACATGGGCCGGGGGGTGGGGTGTTTGGGGTTGTGGGTTGTGAATAGGTTTACGAAGACAAATGATCAATTTAAAAAAACTACTTCAAACAAACAAGAAGTTCAACAAACCAAACACTAAATATATCAAGTAGGTAGCAATTCAAGAACCCAAGCCCAAGTACAAAATCATTCAAGAATCCAAAATATAAACCCTAGAAAGATTAAGGTGATTTTTATTTTTTAATAATAGGATTTAGATTAAAGATTATTTCATGACTAGATGAACAATCAAATCATAACCCAAAAGAAATCTAGCCAAAATCAAGCATGAATTTAGACTTTGAGAATTGGACTCATAGAAATTACCTTGAGACAATCCAATAATCTAGATGAAAATTGGACGTGGACCCAAAGAAATTACCTTTAGACAAGATAAGAATCCAAGCAATTCTAGGAATCCATGGAATTTGAAACTCAATCTAGATGATGAACCATGTATTTGTGGATGGATTTAGACTTGAAAATACTCAAGAAAATTTGTGTTTGGAAGTCATAAACCCTGGCTTGAAAACCCAAAAACTCTTTTAATTCTTGTGAAAGTGTACAAGAAAAAGAATCGGCGTTTTTGCAACATATAATAGCTGGTGGTGCACTTGAGTGTGGTTCAGTGCACACTAAGCAGCTGGAAATGAAGATAATTGAAAATGAAAAGGTGACATCACTTATAAGGAGCTTGAAGAGAAGATCAACAATTATAAAAAGAAAATGGAGATGGCGACCATAAATCATGCAAAAGAGCTTGTAGAAGTGTTTAGTGACTATGAGAAAAAAATTGAAGATCACTATCAAAGATTAAAGATAATTAAAGAAGTAGAACAAAGGGAACAGGCCCTCTAGTTGGCCAAGCAAAGAGAGAAGTACATGGAATAACTTGAACAAGCAAAGAATTCAATCAAATTGGAGTTATCAAGATAGATGAGATGATCAAGCAAGGCAAGTTACATGGTGACACAAGGGGCATAGGGTACATTAATGAGGAGGAAACTCCTTCAAATGACAAGACCAACTTTGTCAAGGCCAAGGTCACCAATGAAAAGCCATTACCAGCTAAAAACATTCAAAACAAATGATCTCCATCAAGGCAACCTCAAGCTCAAGGAAAGCCAATGAAGAGAGCTCATACAAAGAATGCCTAACAAATGCCAAGAAGACAACCATGGATGCAAGGAGATGACAACAAGAGACACAATTCACCATCTTTTTAAGCCACATCCATGGAAGGACCAACTTCAAAGGACAAGTACACACAAGGTAAATTTCCTATCTTTACTCCTACTCATCATCATTGTGGTGTTAAAGGACACATTAGACTGAAATGCTTTAGATACATTAGCTTGCACACTAACAACTTTGATATGTATTAGAATTTTAGAATTACTGGATCGGATAAGATTTTAATTACTTCGATCCAATTGGATCGGATCGGACCGGACTTGGATCTTGCAAAATCCAATGAATCTGATCGCTATACACCCCTAGCTACAGCAATCACTTACAAGGCCTAAGACTAGAAGTTGAGCAAGGCGCGAGGTCCAAACAACCATGTTCTAAAGTATACAAACTGTAGAATAGAAGCATATATAAACTCTTGCTCTTGCTTGTATGTTCCATTACCTAATAGCTATCCTCAAAAACAATCTTTCAAATATTTATTTTGTGGTAAAGCTTAGCACCATAACTATTTTCAAATAGCTTCCTTCTAGCCCCAAGCCCCAAAACACCCACAGAGATGAGAATGAGAGAGAGAGAGAGAGAGAGAGAGAGAGAGAGAGAGACGCCATGAAGATTTCTTTAAATAGAAAAGAGTAAAATAGAGCAGAAACAACAATAAAGGGGCACTTTGAGAAACCAAGTTAACTCAAAAGAACCAGGTCATAGGAACTTAAAATAGTAGGTGTTTGAATTACGCCAATAGTTTCCAGCAAACTCAAAACTTAAGTATACCTTAATACCTTATAAAGCCTTGTCAAAAATAAAAGCAACCAATTCATTTCAAAGAATACTTTATCCACCCAAAGATGATATATCAATAAGTATATTCCCTTTATCAACAAATTTTAACATTAAAAGCAGCACTTCATATCACATCAAATTTCAAAATGTCGCTACAAACCTGATATTCAAGTAATGGTTTCACACACTTTGGTTTGCATGATTCTTCAATATACTTTTTGGGATCAGAAGGTTCCTCGTCCGCCCTAAATAAAATATATATATAAATAAGTGAGATATTAAAATTTAAACATTATAAACTGAGCTATATAATTCTGTATGGAAAGTGAAGAAGTGACCACTAGAGAAGTAAAAACAGAATATACTCTTCGATGTCCATTTCAAGAATTTCCCATTTTTTCCTAAATTTATGTAAATATATTGCCTTGATATGTGATAATTACTATGCAACTATCAATATACTCCCCATTTACTCTACTAAATTGTTAGTCATTATCAAGCCATTGCTTTCTGTATCCTTGTGGTATGAATTAAACTTAAAGACAGACAACAGTTGCTTGCTTGCTCAAAATTCAGGGGTCACTGAAACGGATCTTTTAGTAGGACAATAGATACAACCAATAGTTATAAACTGAGCTATAAATATACATTTTGTATGAAAAAGGAACCAGAGAAGTAAGAATAGAATGTACTCTTCAATGTCCATTTCCAAAATTTTCCATTATATGCCTACATTTATGTAAATATACTGTTTTGAAATTTGATAATTAATATGCATTAACTAGTAATCTTCCCATATTACTCTACCAAGTCATTATCAAGGCATTGCTTTTGTGTATCCTCGAGGTATGAATTAAAGACAGACAACAGCTGGTTGCTTGCTCAAAATTCAGGGGACATTGAAACAGATCATTTCAAAGGAATTAAATATATAGGCTTGCTATCTCAACTATAATAACCAATAGGAACCTTATTAAAGCAAAACTCTTTGCTCTCTTTATGAACTTGGTAACAGTGGACACTCTCGTTTGAGTTATAAATTTACCATAATCTGCCAGGCAATATCTTATGCGAGAGGGGTCGTGGAGTTACTAGCACATTTAACAGTTAACATGTGCTAACTGATATACAATAAAATTTAGGGTTTAAATCTTTTGTGGCTATTATCATGTTAAGTTATTTAGTTGTAATATGCTTATTATTCTTGTTTGTGGTTATTTAGAGCATTGTTTCTTTGGTCATTTAAGAAGTAGGATTTTTTTTACTTTTTCAATTAAGCATTATAGATAGGCCCCTAAGTAAAGTGTTTGAGAAAGACTTATTTGATGAATATTGAAAGAAATGAGAACCACAATTCCTCATGTCTCCTAACTTCTCCCCTTTTCTACTTATTTCTCCTTTCGCTATATTTAACAAAGAAATTAGCATACTAAAGATTATAGTCTTTAGCTTCAAAGGAAGCTAGAAAAATGTTACAGCGGTAAGAGTTCATATTCAAGTTGCAATTCTCAGTAAGTTGAATATAGCGAATGCTTCAACAATGTATATTTTCATACTAATATCTATCTGGTCCAAGGCCTTGACAATTTTTTATTATGAAAAGAAAAGCAAGAAATGAAATATTAAAACAGCTGTCCATCTCAAAGCCCAAAGGGATAAAAAGGCTCAAGATGACCAACAATTGATGAAATTTCAATGTGCACAAACCATGATGAATACAAAGAAATTGGAAAGAAGATGAGAATTTCATCTCTATATCTTTAGAATCATAAAAGTTGGTGCCAGTGCCACAATAAAACCTTGAAGCAACACATCACATGTATCATTGATTAAAATTATAAGAAACCTGCAAAATATCTTCTTTTTTTCCTTTATTTATTTATTTATTTTTTTTTTTGTTTTTGGCAATGGTCATTGGATGGCTTGTCCACCATTGTAATCTTATTCCAGTAATAAATTTTCTCATTTCCTGTCAGAATAATTACAAATATAAGCCATATCTGATATCACAAAAAAGAAATGGTAGAAATTGCAAATGAGAAGCTTAGTCAATAGTCATACAATTGGAATTCAAGATTTAAAATACCAAACACCTGTAAAACATCTGTTCTGTAGTTTCAAATTTACAAATACATGCAACAGAAGAATGCAACTTTTTGTAGCCTTCTAAAATTGTACAAAAATAATATGTTTCATGTGGCATTTAAACACAATTTTATACAGCAAGTAACTAAAGAAAGTTTTCTGGAGCAGAAAACCTTAATAATTCTTTTACCAAATTTCAGAAGATTCAAAGTTCAAATAAACTGTGGTAGATGCATGCTAAATCTATATCGCTTTAACTACTTGTATAGTTGTATACTTGTATCTTTGACCAACAAATCTAAGTTAATCCCTAGTCATGAAGAGTCTTGCGTAAATTTGAAAAGCAACAGCATGGTAAAAGCAGAATTATCTATACACACACACATTATGCATTATTAAACATAAAAATAAAAAACAAGGCCAATATAAACACTCATTGATGAAGCATCCAAAATAAAAATAAAAACAAAAACCTCAAAATAGAACTGTATGCTTACATAGCAAATGAAGGCAAGTAAATTCAAGTAACTAAGCACAGAGGGGCTTGCTGGGTCACCTGCCATTTAGATTTAAAAATTAATAAATTAAAAAAAAAAATGAATTATACATTATAAAACAAATACATAACAAAAAAAAAATCCCAAAACATGTACACAGCACTTAAATCTGAAAAACACTGCACCCTTTAACAATCACAAAATAGCTTTACGACCCAAATCTAACGTAATAAAACTTGACTAGATCGAGAAAATACTAATAGATGCAATAATAATCGATTGATTAACAACGCGTAGGGATCTGAAAGTAAAAAATTGTTACAAAGAAATAAAAGGGGTTTTAGTTTTACCTGTAGAGAACTTGTGGGAAATGAGAATTGACTATGGAATGGAAACACAGAGACGCTTTTAGCTTGGTAGTGATGTTGCTGGTTTTTTTTTTTTTTTTTTTTTTGCTATATTTTAGGGCAATGACCACACTTGAACTTACTGGAACTTTTGTCGGGCCTTCATGAAAATTTTAGTATGGGCTGGGCCTTGCCTCGTTACGAATTACGGTATTTACACCCTAGATAATTGCATGTACGCCCTGTGTTGTTATAGACACATGCCTCTATCAGTCTATTTATACCTCACTTTTTAAATTTTTGATTTAATTAAATAAAATTAAATGTTTTTAATAATTTTTTTGATTCATTTTCAAAACTATCATTTTTTACTTATTTTTCAAATATAATATACCTTATCTCTGATCTCTCTATAGGCGACTTTGAGGTGAGCTCAACAAGATTGCCCCAAGGTCACCTTTTTGCTCAAAAAATGTTTTTTCTAAAGAATTTACTCCTTTGCCCTTAACCTGATTCATCCCCCTATATAACCATTGATATTTTATGACTTAAGCACTCACTTCCTACCCAAGAATACTCACCAAGACATCATCTTTCCATATTCATCTTACATCACAATTCCTTACCAAAGAAATCTACCAAGATTCCACATTTCCTTAGAAATCCCACACACCCACCACATCTATCATGACTTCATCTTTTGGGGCAATAAGGAGTTGAAGATATTCGAAGGAGAAGAAAATCCAAATAGAAGAGAAAACTCTCCACAAAGTTTTCTCTACAACTCATTCTCTTTCAATATTATTGTAGAGTGTATTTATTTGCTTATATATGTTGTATGGCTTTATATTGTAATATGAGCTAAATTTCTAGTGTTAAGGCTTGATGAAACCCAACCCTTGACTTTATATATATATATATATATATATACTACTGAATTTATCCATTTATACTTATGTTTTGTATGGATGTTTTTGAGTACTTAATGCTTTCATTAGATTAATCTCGTTTTGAATGATTTTTGGTTGTGTGTTCTGAACTGACCGGAGACGCACACAATGTGTTTTGATGAAATGTCCTCTATGTATGTCTAGAAAAGTATACCTACTTAGGCTAGCATATAAGGCTTTTTTCAGTGCACCAAAGTTCTTAATGAATTCATGAATATATTTCGGGGTAATCAAGAGGTAGGCTTTGGGTATGTGTGAATGTAATTTCTATAACTCGACCGAGAGTAGAGATTATTGTTGGGTGCATGAGTCTACAATTCACATTTGCATAAATTGGGTATTTAGGTGAGACTAGGGCTTTAATTGGAAAAGGTTAGGTGGAGTCTAGTCTTAGCATCATTTCTCTTATTATTACATTTGATTTCATTACTTATTATTTTCTTATCGCAATAGCATAAAACCTTTTGAATAGTTTAATTTAACTTGCTCGTAGAATTCAATTATGAACCGTCTTTTATTGCTTGTTTAAATAGCAGTTAGGCTAATCAATTTATGTAATCAATCACTCAATCTTTTTCGAGAACGAATCTTACTTATTAGTGTGCTACTCTTCAACCTCGTACGATTGCGAGTGTCACTCTAAGAGTGGTCAATTTTTGGATCTCTATATACGTCTCTCTCTCTCATCTCCTTTGAGTTTTTATTTCATGGTGGAAAAGAAAAAAGAAAAAAGAAATAGCAAGGTTCATTCATAAGGTTAATCAAAGAACCATAACAAGAACCCCAAGAAAAAAAAAAAATTGAATAACTCAGATCTTTACATGAGTATCAAAAATATAAAAACCATGACATACAAATATAAAAGTCTCAATCTGTGTGTTTATTTCCTGATATGCTTGTACCACCCTTTTTTGTAGGAGTCTTCGACAATCTTGACACCTTTCTTCAACAGTATATTTAGCCCTATCGCTCTCATATTCAGTTCTTGCTAGAAACCAGTCATTTTTAATTTCTTCGATAAAGAAATTTTTGATTTTTTTTTACCAAAAAAGGAAAAGAAAAGTAAACTTCAAACTTACTTCAATATTAGATATAACAATTCTTGCAGATGCAACAATTATTGCAGATGCTTTATATCATTCTCAGACAATTCTTTTAGATAATTGATATCGTTCTCGAACAATTCTTCCATATGTTTGATATCTTTGTCAAACTTTTCTATAATATTTTGCATTTTTTTTAAGAAACGGATTACAAGAACGTGGATTTTTTTTATTATTATTATTTTAGAAATGAATGTGGGGTTTAAATATATTTACTTTGTAGAAGATTTTTTTCCTTAAATTATTATATGTCTTTTTAGGTAATTTTGACAAAGGAAAAATAAGATATTACATAATTAAAAAAAAAGTAGGGCATAAATAGACTAGTAGAGGTGTGTCAATAGCACAACTCATTTTTATTATATCTTCTAAATACACCCTGCACGTTACCAAATATTGTGTATTTTTTCTTTAATTTTTAAATATATATCGAAATAAACCTAAGCTTCATTAAGAAAAAAAAAAAAAAAAACTAAGGGGCTATCCGGTGCCCGGTTTTTAGTGTGTTTTTGTTTTTATTTTCCGAAAACAATTTTGAATTCGTATTCATTAACCGTTTTTCATTTTGTTTTCAAAAAACAAAAACAAATTCAATGCTAAAATTGAAAATTTTGAAAAACAACTTTTAAAGGTTTTCTTTGTTTTTGTTTTTGTTTTGTTTTTTTAAATTAACATTAAAATTAAAAAAAAAAAAATCTTTTTTCTCTTCGTCGGGTATTCTCTTCTTCTCATTATTTCTTCATCTTCATCTTCTTTCTTTATCTTCATCTTCTTCTTTCTTCGTCTCATCTTCTACTTCCTATTCTCCATGAAAGCAAGGATCTGCTCCTCCAAGTTACCTTCGTCAAATCGGATCTACTCATCTTCTTCATCAGGCTAGATCTGCTTCTCATCTTCATCTTCATTCTTTTTGTTTTGTTTTGTTTTTTTTTTTTTTATGGGTTTGTCTCATTTTAGATCTATATTTCAAGTTACCTTGTTTAATTATTGATGTAACTTAGCTAGTTGCGATGTTGAAAAACCCTAATCTTTTGTTTGGTTGATGAGAAAGTTTGAGAAATATAAACCAAGATATGATTTTTGGATCTCTTATGTGTGTGTTTCGGGTATTGCTCTGAGTTAGATTTTAAGATAAGTCAGAGATTCTTACTGGTTTTTCTCATTTTATTTTCATGGGTTTGTTAATTAGAACACCCATTTGGTATTTTTTTTTTTTTTGTGGAAAATGTTGGAGTAATTTATGAGTATAAATGTGTAATTTGATTATAAATATTAGAATCGATGTGTGAAGCTAATTACAATGAATGGGGTCTATTGAGGCGTGTGAAGATCACACACATATATGTAATCAGTTACGTGAATGAATATGATATAACCGGTGATATTTCAATTTTCAATAGTTTTCAGTTAACTTACCAGATGCGTTTTTTCAGTTTTCATTTTCAAAATACAGCTTTCAGTATATGTTACTATATGCGTTTTCGGATTTCGAAACTGAAACTGAAACTGAAACTAAAACTAAAAACACTGTTTTCGTTTTCGTTTTCATTTTCATTTTTCTTTTCGAAAAACAGCAAATGAAAAACGCTTACAGAACGGCCCCTAATTTTTCATCACAAATATGATCCTTTATAAAGGAACACCTACACCAATATGGGAGAAATTCCTTTTACAAGTTGCATCGATCATTGTCAAGCTTCAAATCCCTATTAGGACTTTCGAGGGGGATTCCAAAATTAATCCTTAAAGTCTTTGTTTGACATTAAGGGCTCGTTCGGTACACTGCATTAGATTGCATAGATTAAATTGTATTGAATTAGATTGTATTATTATTAATACAAACATGTGTTTGGTGATGTAATATATTATATTAAGTTATTCCAATACGACTTTATTGTAATCTAATATATATATATATATATATATATTATAAAAATATAATATGAAAAAAAAAGTTAATAATTCATTATAAATATTCTTACCATGAATTCAGTAAATATTTTTATAGAAAAAATCAATATATATTTATTTTTATTGATATAAAAATTTAAATAAATAATATTTTTGTAAATAAAATAAATATTTTCAATATAATTTTGAAATTATATAAAATAAAATAAAAAATTTAAGAGCATGACATATAGTTTCCTCAATGTTCCATATTTGTTAAGAAGAAAGAGAAAAGAAAAGCTTTTTTTTTTTTCTAATACAATACAACCTAATACCATAAAATATTATATACTAGCTAATACGTTATTTACATTATTAGATAATTAAAATGTATTAAAATAATACAATACAATATTTGCACCAACCACTGTGTTGTATTATTTTAATATATTTTAAATGGTCAATACAATACAATGCAGACTACCGAACATGGCCTAATAGTTTCTAGGGTATTATGAAATTCTTGTAGATAGTTTGTTACAATGTTACCCCTTCCAAAATAGGCCTTCAAAATTACACCTAACCTACTAATTTGATCTACTTTTATTGGGTTGGGCTATTAATGAATTGTATTTTAAAATCTCAAAAAAGAAAAGAAAAGAGAAAAAAAAAAAAAAAAAAAAAAAAAAAAAACCTTCGATTTGGAATTATCAATTAATGCCCATTAAAACTTGCTATTACCAATGATTTAATAAATAGGGGTTTTAACAATAGTTCCTGTATAATTGGGAAATGCCAATTTAGTAAGTGCTATTAGATTTTTCGTTAAACCGGTCCTTATATAATTAAAAATACTTCATTTCAATCCTATTGTTAATCAAAAAATGTCAAAAATAACATCTAGAAGTGTAGAAAAGTCATTACGTCTATTTTGTATTTGGACTTTAGTTGACCGATAAAAAAATAGAAATAAAAAATTCTAAAAAATATTAGTATTTTAAAAAAAAAATGCAAAAAAATGATTCTTTTCTCAACAAAAAAAAAAATGGTCCCTTTTTAAATAAGAAAGATTATAAAAAAAAAATAAATAAAAAAAAAATAAAAAAGCTCAAATTAAAAAACTTAAAACATATTAAAAAAAACGAATAAAAAAATAATTGAAACAAGTTACCGTCCATCTATCAATACCTTTAAGAAGTAATTGATTTTTTCACCTCTAAAGGTGAAACCTCATATTTTTTGCAAAATTGGTATGAGCATATTATCAAGTTAGAATTTTTATAAGGGGTAAATACACCAACCTCCCCTGAAGTTTGGTATAAATAAAGCTAGAGAGCAAGTATGCATTTATCTACTTATACCTCCTATATTCTTAAATTGAACTACTAAAAAGAACAAATTGTCCCTAGTTATTAAATTTAAAATTGATGATATTATTTTTTATAAAAAAATAAAATAAATTAATTGAAGATAATTCCTTCAACGAAAATATAAATGGAAAATAATTTTAAAATTAAAAAATAAAATATTATTTTCAAAATTTTAAATTATCTTCATTTTAAATTTAGCTTTTTTGTTATTTTTAAAGTAAACAAAAAAATATTTTTAATTTATCTTAAATTTTAATTAAAAAAATTTTGTTTGATGGTTTTAAAATAAAAAAAAATAAAAAATGTAAAAATTATATAGCATTTATGACTTATTAAAATATTCTCATTTTCAATAACTAACCTTTAAAATAGTAAAAAAAATTAAATTAAAAAATTAAGATAATTTTAAATTAAAAAAAAGTTTTTTATTTTTCAATTTTAAAATTATTTTATATTTATATTACATTAAAGGATTATGTTGAATTAATTTAATTTCATTGTTTTTATAAAATGATCTTCTCCATTTTTAAATTTTAATAACTAAGGGTAATTTGGCCTTTTTAATAATTCAATTTTTAGAGCAAGGGATGTTTAAGTACATAAATGCATACGTGCTTTCAAGTTGTATTTATGTCAAACATTAGGGGAGGTCAGTGTATTTATCCCTTTTAATAAAGAAATATGGCAAACTCAATAAACTTCTCAGATCATCTTCAATGTAGTTTTAGCTTGCGAAAAAAATAGATGCCACATATGATGGATAGAAACTCAGTTTAAAAAAGTATCTTCAATGTAGTTGTGCATATTCAACCTCAAGCTAGTATGACAAAACAAATATTAGACACTAGTGTTGGAAAAATGGTAAATGGGTAAATGACAAATTGATACTCAAAGTGCACCCGTTGAATTTGAAAAAAATAATGAATACCACATTAGTGGGAAAATAAATGTTTTATGTGTGTCTACTTGTTTTGTAGCTTACAAGCATGAGTACAAATCATCAGTGTACCTGTGACTCATTATGATACTACTACATGTTTAACTTTTCCCAAATTAAAGAATTAATGAGATTTAATGTCAAAATTAATTCTGTAATTATCAGAATTAAGTTTTGAATTTTAAAAATTGTAATTACCAACTTAATGATAATTGATTTTGATTAATTTCGGATTAATTGAAATATTAAACTTTGAATTCAAAACATATTTGACTTTTAAATTGCCATGTTTAATGAGAAGTATTTCCAAATTAATTATTTGATTTCCAATTAAATTCTCTCTACAATGAATTGTTTATAAATTGAGTGCCTTCTCCTTCATTCTAAGACACAGAAAATCATATACACCGAAAATTAGCTTTATTTTATGCATTGCAACTTCTTGCTTTTGTTTTTCATTTTTCTGGGTTTCTTTGGTGAGTTCAGATCATTTTAATTTGAGTTTGCTAATAGTGGTGGTGTTAATACACAACCATTGTGAATAGTTGTATCGTGAGAGATAAACGCTAAACACATACGGTGTTGACGGTAAATTTTTTTAAGGACACCATGTGAAACACGGGCCTCGATTCTAGGTTCCTAGTAAATTTTTGTTGGTGTTTGTTTTGTAAATCAAAACTGGTTTGAACCTCAATAACTTTGTAAAGGACATACTAAAAATCAATTTTGGATAATAATCTTAAGACAAATCATCTTTCTCTTTTCCTTTTGCTTTTAATTTTGATATTTAATTTTCTATCCTAAATAAGATTAATATTGATTAATACCGTATTCCTTTTCTGTTTTGCTTATATCTTTCGGGTTTTATTTACAACAACTTAGCAGGTTGAATATAATTATATACACACAAGTTGTGTATAGATTTGTTGTTCCAGAGGTTTGATTTTGATTTATATACACACAATGTGTATATATATTTCTTATTTGTTATATAGGTACAATACTAGTTAAAACGGTTATTGATCATAATCACTCAAACCAATTATTATATTGTTTATCAGTGGGTATTCAAATTGTTGACATTGATTGTGATATCATCAAGATATATCTGTATTATATGTGATATATTCTTGATATATATATTTAATCTTTGATAATGAATACCAAAACGAATCTCATGAAAAAATTTGTTGTAAACCAAAGTGTGGGTCAGATGGCTAACCTGATGTTGAACCCTTTTGGTGGGTCAAGTGAATACCTCGATGATAAATCCGTTTATGGCTAAACCATATAGAGAAACCGGAGAAATTTAGTGGTCTGAATTTCAAGAGATAGTAGCAAAAGATGCTTTTCTACATAACCTCATTGAATCTAGTGAGACTCTTCACTAAAAAGGCTTCTAAGGCCAACAGTGGATGAAAAGCTGAATGAGCAAGACTGACACGCCATTAATGCTTGGAAGCATTCTTGGAAATCCTCCAAATAGACATGTATGACTATATCCACAATGAAATTTGAGTTCATTGCTCTAGATAAATGTGGTAAGGAGACTGAATAGCTATGACAACTTTTAGAGGATATTCCAAAATGGAAAAAGCCTATGCCTACGATTTACATCCATTATGATAGCTAATCAGCAATAAGAATAGCACAGAGCAATAAGTATAATGGAAAAACTAGATATATACGTTAAAAACAAAATATCATTATACAACTACTCTTAATTTGGGTTATCTCTATTGACTATGTAAAGTCAAAGGATAATATTGCGGATCCGCTAAACAAAGGGTTAAATAGAGAGTTAGCTGAGATATCATCAAGGGGAATGAGACTAAAGCCCATGAAATAGTAAGTCGATATAATGGAAACTCAATCTAGCTAACTGGAGATTCCAAGATCCAGATCCAAAGGGACAACCAAGTTGTAGAACTCAGTTTGATCACTATAGGGGTTATGCTTCTGTCTATTTCTATGATGAAATAGTGAAGCCCGTAGGAAATGGTTAAGCTGTGCTTTTAATGATTATTATGTGTCGGAAATCCATACGTCGAAAATCTGAACAGAGTAATGTGGGTTACTCTCAATTAAGAAATCATCTATATGAATGAGAAGTGGGGCCACTTCTAAAGGAGAATAGTGAAGGGCTATATTCTTTAGCAACACTCACAGAACCAGACAATGTTCATGGTTAAAACGAACATAACAATGAGAACCAAATTAGGTCAGAAAAGATTCATGTGTGAGGTATATTGTCATTTACACAAACGGCAGAACAGTTCAAAGACATCTTATCCACTGATCAGCCAATAAATTGAATATATTTTCACAAAAGAAGGTTCAAGGGTTAATGTCTACCTATCCTATGCAGGTTTTGACCGTTGAACTTACCAATAGGTTATAAACGTTAGGTTAATCTTGTCTACTAGGCGAATTTCATTCATAAAGGGGATTGTTGGAAAAATGGTAAATAGGTGAATGAGAAATTAATACTCAAAGTGCACCCATTGAATTGGCAAACGAAATAAAAACATTGTTATGTTTAGATGCTACATATTCATCTACCACTTTCAAACCTTCAAGTGCAATGATTTTTTCAAAAGATAAAATTATCTCAAAATGGAACTTCAAAAAAAAAAAAAAAAAAAAAAAAAAAAAAAAAAAAGGAAAAAAAACACATATCATAGACTCATCGAAAAAAATAAGGCATTCAACTTCATTCAGAATAGGCAATGATGCATCATCATCAACTACAACATTAATGGAGACAATGATATATGTATGCACTTTGATTCTCTACAATTGTTCACATAACAACTACATCTCCTAATGGTCGAACAATTTACACGATTATCCCTAATAAGTAAAAAAATAAAAATCAAATTATAAATTATTAATTCAATTATGCATGACTATAAATAATGTTGTTTATAATACATACCAATGATAATGTACACTTATCATCAACCGTATGATTAATGTCTTTAGCCATCATTTTAGTAGTCTCAACATGTTGTATCTTGTTGGAACTATGACCCTCAAGATTTGCATAAGCTAATGGTGTACTCATATTTTGAGTCAATGATTGTGTAAGTGCAGCCAAAGTTTCCTCTAAATATGATATACGAGATACATAGGCTTTCCTCTCTTCAATCCATTTTTCTTGAGGGTTTATGGCATTAAAAGAAAAAAAAAAAAAAAAAAAAAAAAACAGATGAAGTGATAAATTTCCTTATTCCCCTAACTCGACCGCTATGTTCTTTAGTACCCAATGCAACAGTGAGAATGCCATTATCACCATCAAGGGATAAAGAGCTTTTATTTGATTTTTTCTTCAACTCTTCCTAAAATCATTTGGTTATTAGAAATGAAAATAAATCATAGAAAATTAATTGACAAAAAAGATTGTAAACTTACAATCTTCTTCACAATACGTACTTCATCCGAATGATATTCTTTATTTTTTCCTAAACGAGTCAAACACCAAAGTTCACTCTTATCGAATCTTACATAAAAAGAACAAACAAATTATATTACATGCATATTTCATTATTAAGCAAAATAAATTTTCATTGAAAACTTAGAGTATATACACTTACCAATTTTTCTTTCATACTAATATATCCACCTCGACTTAATTGATGATTGTATGTATAAGACTTTCTCCTTTCAAATTGTTGTTTTCTTTGTTTCTATAAAACATAGATATAAATATTGATCGATTACTACGGTGACCTTATAAACACATTCCACCTACTTTTTACGCTTAAAGTTGAATGATTGAATTCATTTTAAAAGATACACAAATATTAAAATCATGGAAAGAATATACTTGAAGTTTTTCAAAGATACGTTCAGCAACAAATATGTCTCAATCACTTTTCAGAATATACTGTAACTTTAAAGGTGGGTCTTTTAAAACTCCAAAATCATTTAAGTGAAGCATAATATATTTGATTGTTATAGTATTTCTCCAATTTCTTAAAATATCTCCAATTGTTTGCAGCATCCTATTTTTAATTCGATGATCAACTCAATAAAATTTTTATAAAAAAGAAATTTTTTTTTGGATATATTAGATGCAAATATTAATTATATCAGTTAGTAGAAGGGTTAGTAAATCAAATGAGAGATAAATTTTATGTAAATCAAAGGTTTTAACTCAATATACTCCCACATGTCATCACTGTGTCATGTCGGTACCTTTCTCCAATCATTTTAAGTAATTGATATCATTGTACGTATAAGCTTGCCAATATTTTTTAAAAGAGAATTATACCCTGACCCATAGGGTATTCCATCTTCAGTAATTGCTACAATGATTTTACCTTCTCTCAAAATTAACCTTTTTTTCTCATTCTCAATTGATGGTGAAAATTCATCGTCTATGGGTAAAACCTGTATAAATATATCAAATATAAGATTTTAAAAGCTTGTAAAATTCATATATTAGTACTATTTATCTGTGAACCTATTAGTGAAAAAAATAATAATAATAAACTCAAAATTAAACATGCATCAAAACTATTACATACATAAAATTAATGTACATGAGAGTTTAACTTATAGCAGTCTAGAATCATCGATCTAAGTACCCTGACAATCATTTCTAACATAATTAATAGCATCATCACAATTAGAATCAAATATTTAAATATTAGGCAAAACTTTCACAATAGATTCATGCTTTATTATATTGTCTTGTTGATTGTTAAATTCCATGTGGTTAAATTCCACCTTACAAACCTTCTCTTTCAACCAGTACATAAAAGTTCGATTGTGTTCATCTTGCAACCACTTTGCACATTTTGATTGACGAGGATATTGTATTTTCAACCAAGTCATATGTTCACTGTTTAATGATGAACCCACGTGATAAGAGTTTATGAAATCATAAATTTAAGATGTATGACATTAAATATAATATAAAGAAATTTCAATGGAGAATAACATACTCAATGTATTGTTGAACTTCAACTATATTATACAAGACATAAATATGTGTTTGCACTAAATCTTTATGATCAACCACAATATATTGAGCAGCCGATAATGATTTGCCAGCTAAAATGTTGTCATTCTTTTCACATGGATTATAAATTTCAGAATTATTAGAGTAATATTTCGGAAGCAATATAACGTTCAGCAATGCACCCTTTTGGTCAATAACGATTCTGCATATACCATTTTATAACTTTCATGAATATTTCAAATGGATACATCCACCTAAGATGCACGGGTCCACATAATCTAACCTCTTTAATATGATGCATTGTTAGATGCACTATTATATCAAAGAATGAATGCGGAAAATATTTTTCCAAAAAGTTACCACAAGATCGCTTTGGATTTGGTTCAATTTCGAAATATTCATAACTTTACTGCACAAGCAATCGAAAACGATGCAAAATCTAGTGATTGCATACCTTATATGTTTAGGCAAAACTAATCGTATTGTCAACGGCGATAGTTGTTGCATGAGAACATGGCAATTATGAGATTTAAGACCTTTGAGCTTTAATTCATTCATTTTGACAAGGTTTTTAAAGTTTGAACAATATCCATCATGCACCTTTAAATTTGTCAATGTTTCATAAAGCAATTCTTTTTATTTTTCTATTCTACTTAAAGTGTAGCAAGCAGACAGTAAATACAATCGAAGTTTGCTTCTATTAAGTGCTAGTTCTTTCCATAATCCCAAATGAACGAGATCCAACCTATAATTGATTTCATCTTTGGTATTTCCTAGGATGTTTAGCAAAGTTCCATATCTAATATGTGACCGATATGCAAATCTTTTCAATATTCAAGATAAAAAAATATTGATTTTTTCTTCTAATATTTATGAGAAGGTACAACAGATTTGTTGTGCTTCCCACCTTTTCTCTTTCCCTATGAGTTGCAAATCGTATCAACTTGCTCTAGGATTTCTTTTCCTTTCAACAGAGTTGGAGCATCATCAGTCACTTGCTCTCCATTAAATGCTTTTTTTTTTTTTTTTTTTTTTTGTTTTTTGTTTTTTTTTTTTTCTATATGGGTGATTTTGTGGAAGATGACCTATGACCCATATATACATTTTTATTACCATGGTGTAGTCTACAAGAATAAGTTTTTTCCCTACAAATAGGACAAGCAAGATAACCCTTAGTTGGACAACCAGACAAATTCCCATAAGCAAGAAAATCGTTAATTGTCCATAGTAAAACAGCCCGCAAGTTGAACCTTTTTTGTTTGTGAATCATATACTTCAACACCAACTTCCCATAAAGTTCTTAAGTCCTCAATTAATGGAGCTAGGTAGACATCAATGTCATCAACAGGTTGATGTAGATCAAATATTAGTAACAAAAGCTATTTTATGTCCAATGTCATTAATAGGCGTTACTTTTCAATGGATTTAGGAGGGTCTCAACAATTCTCACAATATCAACACCTTCCTAATGACATTGGACATATAAACATTAGTTTCTTGCTTAACACTCAATATGTCTTCAACTCCTCTCAAATCCATTCACAGACCTTTATGTCATAAGCTAATCAATTTGTTCCATTAAACCTACTGTTCTAGCCAAATCTTGTTTTCAATCCAATGAAGGATTCACACCATTCTCATTTTCACAAACAATGTGGATTTGGATTCTCATTTCAAAGTCTATTGAATGCTCATAAACTTTCATTTGAAACTCAAACCGCAAATACATCTAAAAGATCTAATAAATAATATAAGGCCATCAAAAAGTCCAATATCTCTCAAATTTTATTGCCCAATAAAAAGTGGACTAAAGTTAAATATGTTGCACTAACAAATGCATGACTATATGTCTTTGTTGATTCTGATATTTGTAATAATTATAAAAATTCAGCAATGTGGAATCGTATATTACAAACTTAGAGAGACAATATGATTACATATGATAAAACCCGAACCACCAATAGCTTATGATGTCGTTGGGGAAAAATATTAGCTACAGTAAACAAATTACATGCATTTTATGAGTGATAGGAAAAAACTCCGCAAGTTGGAACAACCTCGGAAGATATGATAATCTCTTATTTTACTCTATGATAGTTAAGTTTTAGCTATTGATATTTTTTTATTTATTTATTTATTTATTTTTTATTTTTTTTATAGTCTTCTTTAATGTTATTTACAAGTACTGATATATGGAATTTTCATTTGTTATAAGAAGTATATTTATAATTAATGTTAATTTACTTATTCTTGATTATTTCTGCTTTCTCTATTTTTCTTTTGTAGAAAAGAAAAGAAATGCGAAAGTATGAGGACCTTACTAATGATAAACAATTTAAATATGAGTGATGTTATGAGATCTTGATAAAAAAAAAAATCTAAAATGGTGTTCAAAAGAACTTTCTAAGACAAAATGACTCCAACAAACAAAAATCTGTCAATGACAGTGATAATTTGGTGTCTTTTTGAAATCAAGGAGATGATTATATAAATCATTAGTATGCGCACCATGCACTACTAGAAAAAAGCTATTTTATGACGGTTAAAAACCATCATAAAAGTTAATTTATAACGGTCTAAAACCGTCAAGGAATCCAGCGTCAAGAGCAATTTTATGACGGTTTTATTTATGATGATTTTTTCTGTCATAAAATCTTGACGGTTATTACCCGTCACTAAACTGTGACAGTTAAAAACCATTATAAATCTTGAAACATTTTGAAAAAAAAAATTAATTTTTAATTTATATATAAATATATAATTAATTAATTTTCTTAATACTAATAAACCATCAAAAAATATAAAACACAATGATCTTTCCTAATATTACATAAAATCAATATAAATTTTATTAAATAATTTTTTTTCTCATATACAATGAATAGCTATGAAAAAAAAAAATCATATCTAAAAGATAAAAAAATGTTACAACTGACAAATTACACTGGTAAAAATTATCTAACAATACTTGATTTCATCAAATGCCTCCAACAAATTCTTAACAACCTGCATGATTCAAACACAAAAAAAATATCAATAACTAATACAAATGTGATATAAATAATTGCAATATTTGTTTTAATAATAATATACACAATTCCTCCTTCAAGCATTTCTTCAAACAGGTTGTATGCAAAAAGTAGGTGGTTTGACATAAACAATTTTGTATTAGACTATTAGAGTATAAGTAGATTAATAATTGAAAAAATATATACAACAAAAATTAATTGGAAACATATGTCATACCTTTAATCCAAAACAAATAACGAATAGAACCACATCAAGCCAAGTAAAGAACTACAAAAATTGAACCAAATACAAGATACTGATATATGAAACACACATAAAACCGTTTCAACATACATAAAAAAATGCATACATAAATACATGAAAAACACACACAAAAAGAGAGAAAAAAATAAAGAAGAACAAAACCTCAATTGCAGTTTCAATCTCAGCGGTGGTGGAACTAATTTTTTATGGATTTGAGGGGGAGGATTAGGTTCCTTGGATATGAGAAACAGAAGAAATTAGAAGAGAAGTGTGGTGGCTGTGTTAAAATGAAAGAGAAGAAGTTAGAACAAGAGAAGTGTGGTGGCAGTGTGAAACAAATAGCTAGGGTTTGGTTTTAAAGTTTATTTATAGTATGTTAAGGTGTGGATGGGCTTATAGTATTATTATGTGATCATATATCATAACATCTCGATGGTTTTTAAAAACCGTCATAACATAATGACGGTTTTTAAAAATCATCATGATGTGTTGATGGTTTTTGAAAAAATATCATAACTTTATGATGGTTTTTAAAAACCATCAAGATGTTGCGATGGTTTATAAAAAGCGTTCTAATGTTATGATGCTTTCTAGAAATCATCATTATTTTGTGTCATAAATCTTATTTTTTTTTCTAGTAGTGATGCCAAGCTGTGGGCAAATTCTTCCAATGCCAATGCATACAATCAATACTCCCAAGCATACATGGAAATCCTAAATCATCTCCTTCTTGGAGGAGCCTTGCAATATCTTCATTATTTGGTTTTCTTAAATATTGTTCTTCAAAAACCCATTTCACAGCAACACAGAACCGCTTTAGGCTTTTCGATTGCAGTGATTTCTCCAATTTGAACATATTCATCAAGGATATCAGTCGGACAACCATATGCAAGCATCCGCACAGCTACTATCATTTTCTATAAAGGACTCAACCCATCTTTTCCAATTGTATCAATCTTTTGGGTAAAATAATCATCATAATTTCCAATAGCTCATAGAATTCTTTTGAATAATTCCACATCCATTCACAATCGACGAAGAAAATACTCCGTTGTATACTTTGAGTGCTAACCTTTGACGCTCATTCCTATCATGATGAATATAACCTCTACCAGGTGTTGAGCCATAATGAGTAGAGGTGTAAATTGGATCGAACAATCCAAATCCAATCCGATCCGAAATTTTGGATAATTTTTTTATTTGAATCCGATTGGTGAAAACTACTGTTTAAGAAATTCTAAATCCGAATCCAGTACGAATCTGAAATTGATACAAATTCGAATCCTAATCCGAAACCAGTACGAATCCGAACAGATTTAAAATCCAAAACAAATTTTTCATATAAAATCCTGTGACCTATCAAATCAAATTACTTTTAAAACACTTTGAGTTAGCTAGTGTATATATACATTAAGCATTACTGATATAAGTAGTGATCTGTTATAACCAATGTCACTTGACCATGGCTTATGTAAGTATTAATAAACTTAGTTGATGTTAATCTTAAGCAAATAATGGATGTACATTCATAGATTATTTCTTTAGAGTTATCACAGAGTGAGACCTACTGTATATGGTCAAAACCACGATGACTTGGAGATTTAATTTTATGGATCATAAGAACATATATTTGTAATATATAATATATATTTTGGTGCTCACCTAAGTTATCTGCAGGACTTGATCATTTAAATTTGTAGCCGTGGTTTATTTAATAAATTATTTATTGAGTAATAATATTTATTTGTAAACTTAATTTACAAATATAGATGTATTGAAAATGATCATTAGAGCATTCATCGACTTAAGGATGAAAAGGTAATTAAAAGACACAATGATTTTGGACCTAGTTTAATTATGAGCATCAGATAGATGATTAATTATGTGGTTATTATTAGTCTAAGATCAAACCTAATTCTAATTTAAAATCGTTTTAATTAAAATGAGCTTCACATAACAACATGGATTGCCAGAGTGCAGCTTTAGACTTTTAGTGGAATAGCCCAAACTTGATTTAAAAATTGAAAGTTGGTCATAAGATGATTTGGATTTTGGAGTGGTTTTCTAAATTGAAGATTGAAGCTAGGAAGCCCATGGGTCTGTCAGTCCCTCTGCTAGCTTAATTAAATTCAGAATATAGCTTCATGTTCTCTTATATATATATATATATATATATATATTTATATAAGATCGTAAATTAGGGTCAGACTAAAAAATTAGGTTTGTGCCCACACACAGAGTTTGAAACTTAAAGATAATAGAGAAGATTGCAGTTGTGCAAAAGACTGGGTCTGATCTTCGAGTAATTATTCTATACCTATCCATGTATACATGAACAAATTGATTCTATTTCCGCTTTAGCAAATAAATTTATTTTATATGTTTTGTTTTACCGATTTTAAACTAACATAAATATGGTCAAAAGAGTCAAGGTGAAGTGTCGAACGGTACTAGTAAGTACACAAAGCAAAAAGTTGATATTGATAGAAGTGTTGGATTATCTGAACGCCTTCCGTGGTTTTGTAGGTATGAATCTTGCCCCACTGTTTATTTTCCATATCTATTCCTTTTAGACAAGGAACTATATGAAAGGGTGTTGTTTTTATATGGAGAGTATTAAGAATTGAGCCTTACAAAAGAAATGGAATGTTTGAAGAGAGCTAGTGTTTGTCACTCTCACAACGAGAATTGAAGTGTTTTTGATATGTCTGACTTTTTTAATTGGACATTATGTATAGAATCTTATCAATTTTGTTAGCTTTTTGGTATAAATTTTTCGAGTCTGTTCAGTTGGTTTGTGTTGCTCTTTTTCTTTGGTTTAATATGGCATAGTTGTCCAAGTATTAGAGTTAGGTCTGAATTTTTTTTTTTTTTTTTTGACAAGTTTCTAAATTAAGTAAACATTTATGATTGTAAAAATATTTGCTTTAAACTTCAACAAGTGTTACTGATTAAATGGAATAATACAACACAATTAAGGTTTTTATAATTAGGAAAACTAAACCCTAATATTAAATTTGTAGTATTTGCAACTAAACCAAGAAAATAAACGATTGAAGAAGAAATAGGAAAAGTGTTAAACTTATTTACTCACTTCTTGAAAGTAAGACAATTGTGAGAGAATGTAGAATAATTGATTGCTTGTTGTCAAGTGTTAAGCTTTCAAAAGTTGTTTTTGTTTGTCTGATACTATGTATGATGTCTTTTCTTTTACTTTATATATGATACTCTGTGTTTTGCTTTTTGTTTGTATGTGTTTTACCTTATATATATATATATATTTAGTTAGGTTAGATTGGTAAATAGAATTATAAATTACGGGTAAATTCGTAAGACTCTAATATAAGGGCATTAAATATAAATATAACTTAGAACTTTTTTCAAAAAAATTAGCCTGGGCTACAACCCAGACTACTTTTCAAATACCGCCGCCCTTGAACTAGTTAAAATGAGCTAAACGTTCCATATGATTGAAGTTGAAAGAATGACATATTTTATGTGAAGAGATTGTTTCCCTAAATAGATCAAACGTAAATATTTATGGACAAATTATACAAACATCCCTTGAAGATAGACATAATTACATAGATATGGTATTTTTGGCCATAGTGACATAAACCTTATACGACGTTTGAAAAATGTTGTACAAACGTAAAGATTTGTTGGCAAATTGCATAATGTATTTTTAAATTTTTAAAAATTAAAAAAAAAAAAGAAGAAGAAGGGTATTTAGACATTTTGCACCTTTGGCCATTGAACATTAGAAGTTAACGGAAGAAATCTAACGACGGATGATGTCTATGCAATCTTTTCCAAACGTCAGATAAGTTTGTGTCATTATGGTCAAATGTAGTGTAATTATACATACTCGTAGGGGATGTTTATGTAATTTGCCCAAGATTTATTGATTAGAATACCTGAAGACTTCTTAGATCTAAAAAAAAGTGTTTGAATTCAGATGTCTATTCTGTTTAGTGCGCGTGATTGGATTGAACTATTTTATGAGATTGAATATGATTGAATTGGAATGGATTAAATTAATACCATAATCTATTTGGTGTGATAGATGATTGGACAAAACCTAATCATATATAATGTTTGGTATATGTTAGGATTGGATTGGATAAAATTAGATAAATTTATAAATTAAAATAGGTAAAATTATTTTAAAGCTTTTTTTATATAAAAAATTATTCAAACAATTTTGTATTAAAATATAAATATATAAAAATGATTTAAGTAAAATATAAATCGTAAGATATTCATTTTGTGTGTGTGTGGTAGTATTTGATATTGACCATCAAATAATGCAAGACTGTTATTTTTTTTAATCATATTCTTAATAAAAAAAAAAGGAATTATTTTAATCATTTTTTTTTAATAAAATTGGACTGATTTAAGGGGAAAAAGCATCACAAACGATCATATGCTGAAAAACCCTTAGACAGTATTCATGTATAAAAAAGATAAAAGAAAAGTAAAAAGTGATAAAAAGCAACAAAGCACAAAGAACCAAGGGGAAAATAACCCCAAACAAAAAGAGGCACGCATGACACACAAAAAAGAAAAAGAAAACATTAAGAAAAACGAAAATACTCCCGACCCATGTAGTCGTTGCCAACTAAAGTAGAACAGAACGGCGGGGTAGAGAACCACCAAGAATAACCCTGAAAGCTCCAAAGCATGTTTAGAAATTGTATTTGCAACCTGATTCCCCTCCCTGAAAATATGAAAAACCTGAAAATCCATCTGCGAGATCTGGAAGATACAGCGCTGCCATGCTTGACGAACCTTCCAAGGAACCATCTCAGAACAAGAAGAAAGAAGCTGAGCCGCATAAGAAGAATCACTCTCAAGTCAGAGTAGATGTTACCCATACTTATATGTAAAATTAATGGCCAAAGAGGCCGCTAGAAGCTCAGCCTCAAACGCAAAAACCTGACCAAGAGGAATAGCAAAGCAACCCTTCACAAAGACTTTACAGTTCCGAAAGATATCACCACAACCATCGATCCCCGGAGAGCCCATATCAGCGTTATTTGTATTCACTTTGATCCAGTCAAGAGCCGGAGGTGACCAAATCACACTCTTGATCACCGGGGCTTTAAAAGGGCGACCCTAAAGACCGAAATGATGAAGAATCAAAAGGTTGTCCATACAATTATGCATACAACCAATATCCAGACGATTAGCCTCTGAAATTGCATGCCAAACCAAAGAAAGGATGGATCTAAAGTCCATCGACTTCCCTTCAAAGATCCACTGATTACAAGCAGTCCACACCCCCCATATCACTACATGGATAGCCACTTTCCATAAAATCCTAACCTGCTCACTAAAGGAAATTGACATGGCCTGCAAGAAGAAGGATTGCCAAGTTTCGGTAGAGACACGTCGCTGGAAAGCAGAGAAAACTGCCTCCCAAAGAGCAACCGCCAGGGGACAATGAAGAAAAATGTGACCCGCAGATTCACAACTAACCCCACAAATACTGCAACGAGAAGCCAACTTGAACCTAGACCTGCAAAGACATCCTCAGTAGGAAGCCTGTTCAACATAAGACGCCAGGTCAAAGCTGAGCTAGAGAGGGGGATAAAACGGGACCAAACATCTCTCCACCAAACAACCTGATGAATATCACAGAGAAACTAGGAATAAGCAGTCTCGCAAGAAACACGACCATCCCGAGAATTAGCCCAAACCAGAGAATCCACAACAGGAGAAATCGCAATCCGATCAATCCGAAAACACAGATCCGGGAAGCACGCTCGGAAACTATAGTCCAGCACCCATCTACCCTCATGAATAAAATCTGAGACCCTTGCCCGGAGAGGATTAGCTAAATAATCTGGAATCCCTAAAAGCTCCAAAATAGGGACCCCCAACCAATTATCCCGCCAAAAGTCCCATTGAGAGTTCTCGCCAATCAGCTAGATACCTTCCTTAAGAAGGGAACTATAATTTGTCCGAAGAGAAGACCAAATTGAGGAGGTAACATACCCTCTATGAGGCTTCTGCAAATGCCTGAGATATCTCTCCCGCAGAAATGAGAAAGCAAAAACCATCAGAGGTTATAAACTTCCAAGTGAATTTCCGTAACAACAAGTCTTTCAGCAACCCAAAATCTTTCAGAACAAAACCACCCTATGAGTAAGGCCTACAACAACGATCCCAAGCGACCCGAACCAACTTAAACTCCTCACATGAACCAGTCCACAAAAAGTTCCTCAACTTGCAGTTAATTAGTGACAGGAAAGAAGAAGGCCATTTATAAATCATGAAAGAGTGCATAAATGAACTAGTGATGACCGACCTGATCAGAGTAGCACGACCGGTCAAAGAGAGGGACTTGCCCTTCCATTTAGTGAATTTATACAAGATCTTATCCGCAATAGGTCATAACACCGCCTCTCGATGCTTACCCCGAAACAAAGGGACTCTCAAATAAGAAAAGGGAGTTGCCCAATCTGCATACCAACCAGAGATTGTAAACTACCAATCCGAGAGAGGGAGACAGAAGATCCGAAATAAATCAAAGACTCACCCCAGTTAACCAACTGACCTGAAATATCACCATAATCCCCAAAAGCGCCCATGATATGCTTCAGATTCTTTTAAGTGCCTCTGCAAAATATCAGAACATCATCTGCATATAACAAATGAGTTGGAGCTTCCCCAATCACCCCTTGGGGAAGAAATTGGCAGAATCTGAGAAGAACCCACTAACCTCGTCAATAATCTACTAAGGAAGTCTTCTGCAATACCAAACAAAAGCGGAGAGGGCGGATCTCCCTGACGAACACCTTTAGAGTAACAGAAATACCCCTCTGGGACCCTATTAAATAAAACTGAAAGCCTAGACGAATGAAGAATGCCTTCTATCCAATCCATAAAACAAAAGAAAACCCAAAAGCCTGAAACACTCTACAAAGGAAAGACCAATCCAAGGTGTCAAAAGCCTTGTAGATATCAATCTTCATGGCCAAGTTACCCCCGTAGCATTTCTTCTGCAACACATTCACAAAATCAGAAGCCAAAGTAATACAATCCTTAATATGCCGGTAATGAAGCCGAACTGCTGAGGAGAGCTAAACGATCAGCCAAAATCTTCGAAGAAATTTTAAACAGAAAGTTCCTAAAAACAATCGGTCGAAATTGATCAACTGAAATCGAGTCCCTCATTTTCGGAAGAAGAACAATCAAGCTGGAATTGAGACTTGGGAAAATAACTCCAGTGATAAAAAAATTCTGAACAGCAAGGACCACGTCATTACCTACAACATCTCAACATCTTTGATAAAAACTACTAGAAAACCCATATGGCCTAGGGGCAGAAGCTGTATCCATAGCAAATACCACATCATGAATATCATCTGCAGATGGAACGCTAGTCAAGAATGAACAATGTTATTTTATTTATTATGTCTGACTTTTAATTAAGTTTTTTTTTTTTTTTATTAATACAAAAAATCACTAACAAAAGTTAACTTTAACTTATTTATTAACCCAAAAACATAAAATAAATGATAAAATAATAAATATATTACAATTACAACATTTCACAGCTACCCATACGATGGAAGAAGTAAAAAAAAAATTAATACCAGAGAACTTGGCCTGTGTTTGGTTGGTTGGAAAGGAATGGAAAAGATTCCATTCCAAATGTTTGGTTGGCTAAAATCTAATGGAAAGAGCATTTCATTAGAATGTTGTTTCCACTATTTTAGTGGAATGGACATTCCATCCAAAAATCAATGGAAAACCCATTCCAATTCCAAACTAAAATTAGTATTCCATAAATATCCTCATAAGCCTCAACTCTATTCCAAAAATACTCTACTTTTCAATATATTATTATATTATATATATTATATAATGTATTATATATTATTATTATATTCATGACGGTGGCAGGGAGCCTTAAAACACCCTTGTTTTAGTATTAATGTTTTCCCCACTTAACGACCTTACCATGGTCTAAACAGGGTACTCACAAAGTAACGCGACAAGGATGGTTAAGGACCTTAAGCCAAAGAATCAAAATCCTATTTCTGATGTGCAGGATCCTCAACTAGAGGCAAGCACAGAGCATACTAGGACTATTACAAGCTGTTTATTATCTCACAAAGAAATATTGAAGAGAAGGAGAGGATTTTTAAGAAGTCATGGTTTTTGAAGCACACAGATATTCTTTATTTATTTTTCGATAATTATACAGAGAGATCTCATCTCCTTTTATAAGAGAGAAGATGAAAACTTCCAAACTATTTTACAGTGCCATGCCAAACTCGTGGCAAAATAGTTGGCTAACAACAGTACAATCACCGACACAATAAAGCATACCGACATTTCTAAAACATACATGTAATACATATGTATACACAGAAGTACACCCGTGATTACATATGTAATTATTATACATAAGGAAAACAAGACACCCACGTTCTGCATGCATAATGATAGAGTAAGGACAAAGTCACGGGCTTAACAGGTTGCAATTGGCATGATAGTCGTCATCCGAATCTTCAGCTCCACAAATGTGGCAGGGCCATGTGTCGTGGTCGTTGTGCTCTTGTGGGTGGTCCGGGACAGAGTCTTGGAATGGATGCCAACTCAGGCTAGGGTCTCTGATGACAGTTGGGAAAAGATAACACTGATGAGGTGGGACCCCATTGACATCGCAAAGGAAATTGAGTAATGAGATCTGAAGATTCTGAGGGTATAGTTTAGGATAATCATATGTGGTGTGCCATTCATAGCAAACGTTCGACGTCCAAAGGAGTCTCTTGTGAGGGTTGAAACGATAGGGTCGATGGAATATCCAAATACAGGAAACTGCCGAAGCAGATTCCTTATCAAGTTTCCATAGATTGTGATAACCCATGAGTTTGGTGAGTTCGGATCGCCAAAAGGAAAGGGAATTGAACCAGGTCAAGAAAGTTGTGAGGAGAGAGTCCTTTTGGGATGGATCATGGACAAAACCATATAAGGCTTGGAGGGGGAAAACAACAGCATGGTGGTGGAGTACAGACATGCACCATAAGAATCATAAAACTTGAGGGGTGAAAAGGTAAAAGGGAGGCATTAAGAAAGGGTCTAATAAAGGCCTGATGTTGTTGGAGAATTCATGCCGAACCCCTTGGCTCTGGATCTGGGCCAAATAGGTCCGTAGATGGGAGTGAGCGAATTCCTGGATACGGGCAAGGGAAGGTTGTGTGGTAGGAGGAATGATTTCAAGAAGCTCTGGTGGATAAGTCCTCATTGTAGGATTTGGGGACGAGGAGGATGATGCTGATGTAGCCATGAGGATGAGAGGTATATGGCCGTAGGAGGTGATGAGATGAATGGCTGATGGTCGAGAGAGCATATCAGCTATTATATTGTGTTGGCCCTTCACGTGTCGAACAGTGAAATCATATCTGGAAAACCAATCCTTTAGCCTCAATAATTGGGGATTGGGAGGAATCTTATTTCGAAATTCGAGGATCTTAGGAAAAGATGAGTTGTCCATTTCAATGATGAAGTTTTTTGTCCTGAGATGAAAATCAAATTTCTGGATTCCATTTTTGACAGCGAGAATCTCCTTGTAGATTGTGTGGTAGTGCTGTTGGGCGTCTTTGAATTGGCCGCTAGCATGTCCACAGTAGCTTTTTTGTCCGTCCTTCTCTTCAATGAGAATGGCCCCCAACATGTGTCACTAGCATCGGTTTGGAGGATGAGTTGGCCTGTGGATGGGATAGTGAGGGCCGGAGGAGATTGAGCAATCTCTTTGAGTTTGACAATAGCATCCGTGTGACATCTGTCCCAAGGAGGAGGATTTTTCTTTAGGAGAGCTGAGAGAACTGAAGCGTATCTTGTCACGTGGAGCAGAAAATCTCTGATGAAGGTGATTATGCCAAGAAACTGTTGAACTTGTTTTGTGGTTAAATTGGAATTAGGGAATTCCAATAGTTGGCTGGCTAGGTGAGGGCCTGGGTGATATTTTCCATTTGAAATGTGCATGCCCAAGAAATCGATATTTGTTTGTCCTACTGAACTCTTTTTGTCAGAGAGCATGATTCCATATTGGTTAACCAGATCATAGAACTAGTGGAGGAGATGATTGTGAGAATTTTCATCAGTAGAGAACAATAGGATATCATCGATGTAAATTAGGGCAGAGTGGAGAATAGGATGGAAGATCCTAGTGATGGCCTTCTGAAATAATGAGGGGGCAGTCTTAAGCCCAAAGGGTAAAACTGTCCATTGATATTGGGCGTTTGGAAGGCAAAACGCCGTCTTGTATCTGTCATCTGGATGAATACCGATTTGCCAGAAAGCTCCTTTGAGGTCAAACTTGGAGAAGATAGTAGCACAGGGAGCTGAGAAAACAAAGTATTGGTTCTGGGAACTGGAAATTTGTCATCCCTAAGAAAGAGATTGAGGGGTTTGTAATCAATGACTAATCTCTTTCTTCCCCGAAGTTGTTCAGCCCTTTTGTCAACATAAAAGGCTTGGCATGCCCAGGGCGAAGAGGTAGGCTCAATGAGTCCTTGTTTAAGTAGGTCATCACATTCAGTATTGGCCATACGAAGGTCGGAGGGAGACATTCCAGAATGAGAGGCCTTTGTAGGGTTGACATCTTCATTGAGCTTAAAAGGAAGCTTAATAAAGAAATCTGGATTCTTCCATAAAGGATTTGGATGATGGAAATCAGCATGACTGTTGGCACAGAATTGTAGAAGCTTGTGTTGAATTGCTTGGAAGGAGGGTCGGATGTCAGACAAGGGGAAGATCTTTGGAATACTGGAGAATGCTTTGAAGTCTCTTTTATATCTGAGTCCAGTAGGGAGGATCCGAAGAGATTTGAATTGACAATAAACATCCCAACCAATGAGGATATCTTTGTCAGGAAGTGGGGTTCCAATGACACGTGTCCAAAGGGTGTAGGATGGGAATATCTTGAGACCAATTTTAGTCTTTGTAATCAGATCAGTTGTGAATATCTTCCCATCAGCAGCTTTAAAATACCGGACATGAGACTTCCAAGCATCAGGAGGAAGAATCTTAGGGTTCATCATGGTAGTAATGGAACCAGTGTCAATGTAGGCAATGACATCAATAGGATTGGCATATTTGTCAGGAAGTATTTGGATTGGAACTTGAGGTCCTGGTTGTGCATCGGACGGTGTCGTTTGGAGAATGACAGGGGTTGCCTTGTAGGAGACTGGAAGAGAATCAGTTTCAGAGAGACTTGAATATTCTGAGTCTGAAATGGCGGAGACAGAATCTTGAGCTTGTAATACAAAAACTGTGTTGTCATCAGCATGGTCTTGTTCGGAGAAGATAGATTCAATATCGGCGTCAGAAGGAACGTCATCTGCTAGCTGTTGGATCAACTTAGCAGACTTGGCCTTTTTATTAGGACATTTTTTTGCATAATGTCCCTTTTGTCCGCAGATAAAACATTTCTGAGACTTGTTCCATGCACGCCGGGATTTCTTTTTGAAGAATTTGAACTTTTTTTTGCCCTTTCGCTCGGTAGTCTGGAAATGCTTGTTTTTCTTAGTCTTACAGATGCACTGCTCTGAGGACTTGCACTTGATCTGGTACGAGGGCTGTTTACATTGGGCTTCGTACCTTTTTCCTTCTTTGAGCATTTTAGAGAAAACCTTTTGAGTGGCACAAAGTTTCTCCAAAGCACTTAGGGTGAACATATGGATTTCACCTAGTGTGATGTCAGTGAAGGGTCTGCCAAAGGAATCTATCTTTCTGTGTAATTCATCTTGAAGCTCGGCAGGGAGAGAATTTACATAAACATTCTTGAGACTCTGGTCATTGATGCTGCCGATGATGTGGTATCTGCCAAACATGCGTTTATAATGAAAATCGACGTCTTTCTTTTTTAGCGAGCAACACCGCATCTTGAAGAACTCTTGCCTAGCTTGTTTATAGAATTGGTCAAGGTCTCCAAGAAACTCTCTGAAAATGATGCCCATTACTACAGAGGTTGAGATAGCTCAGACAATTTGTAATTGGCGATACTCTCCAAGGGCTTGGTACCAATCGCGAAGAGAACCAGTGAATCTGGAGACGAATTCTCTGAGGATTGCTTCTTGATTGTGTTTAGATTTGGCCATTTGGAGGTCAAGCCAAGAGCTCATTTATGAGATCTTCTTACGCCATGAGTCTGGGTTTGAGTCGCCGAGATCAAACCAAGGACCATTAGTAGGTCTAGATCCGTGAGGGTGTCCGGGAACCTGGTGCTCTGGTGGTTCCTCAATAATAGGTGGGGGTTCATTTGAGGATTCTCCAGGGGAGTCATAAGTTTGAGTGGACGGTTGAGGATCCGTTCGAGAGGCCATAAAAACTTGTGTGAGATCGGTAATTTCAGGTGAATCAGAATGCTGTGAGGTGGCTGTGGTAACGGCATCAGAGGTGTACTGAGAGGAGTACTGGGAGGAGGTGTCTGACGAGGTGTCAACATCTGGTTCATCTGATGGGAGGAATTTGTTGGAAGTATGGATAGGATGCTGGGAAGCATACATAATTGGGTTGATTGGTGGAGCAGGTTGTTTGTTTCTTTGTCTGGAAGAAGAGGGTTTGGAAGTAGGTTTCCGAAGTGGTGAAGACAATGGAGGATACTTGCGGAATAATTCACCAGTGGATTTGAAATACCGAGAAGCGTCCGGAGGTCTGGAGGGAGGAGAATAAGGAGGAGATGTAGGAAAAAACAAAGACTGAGAGGAAGAATAAGGCTTTGGTATAAATTTGGAGGTAGTGGAGAATGAGTGGTCCCTGTTCATTTGTTCCAATTGGTCTTTGAGACGTCTGATTTCTCTTTCTTTTTTATCAAACTTTGGACCGAAATACCCATGGTTGATATAACGGTGAAGGTCAGCATCAAGTTTGGCGATCTGAGCTTGAAGATCAGAAAACATATCACGGAAGACCGTATCGAGACTTTGGAGTTGATTCTCATGTCGAGATACATGGTGTGTGACCCGGTCGATCTTCTGGTCAATAGAGTTGAGAACTCTATTTTGTACTTTGGCATTGTGGGTTTGCCAATTAAGAACTTGCTCAGCTTGGGTAGGTTGTTTGAGGGAACCATCGGGTAAGACCTCAGAAGTATGGACATAATGATATATATAAATTATATTATATTTTATTATTATTATAATATTATATTATATAATACTATATATAATATAATAATATATATAATATATAATATTATTTTTATCTATAATATATAATGTTATTATAAATGTTTTGTAATTAGAGGTATTTTAGTCAAAATACAGTTAACTTCATTCCATTCGGTTGATGACTAAACAAAATAATACTGATTTAAAGACTAATTCTAAAGTTTCAACCAAATAAAAAAAAAATTAGTTTTCATTTCCAGTACATTCCCATTCTCATTCCCGTTACCATTCCATAACGGTAACCAAACGTAACATTAATGTTTATTTTGTCCTGTTGCAGCTGGACTATTAGGATTATAATCCCAAAAATTTTCCAATCCCACTAATAGTCCTGCTTGCCGAACGTAGCCTTAGAATCTATGCAACCGAATTGTGCAAAGCTAGGTAATGAAGCCTGTATCGAGAAGTTTTGGTACAGTTTTAGCTTATGGATTCAACTTGGTTCGACTACTGAGGATAACATCATTTGCATGAATCATGAAGTTGGAGGTGAGGTGATAAACATGTCACATGTTGACGACCAAATACCAAATGATGCAAGACAATGCAGCAATGGGGATCCATTTGTTGGCAACGTCTGTCTTGCTGGCGTGACTATAAATATATATTAAATTTCAATAGTTGACAGAAGGAAACTTGATTTTTCAGTCTTCTTTCCTGCAGCCATTGCAAAAAGGCCAAAATAAAGAATCATTTGAGAGGAGAAGATCCATGTGTGTCACCCGCGAGGTATAGTTCACTTTGACTTGGTATTATCCACTTTGACTCGTTATACTCATGGTTTTGACTCGTTATACTCATGATTTTGGTTTTAAGAGGGTTTATCTTACGTATTTATATCACAGACTAATCTTGATTTCAACCGATCTTCTGATCAGATGTAGAAATGACAAATAATAAGAAAAAGGTAGGGCCGGCCAAGCAATGAAAAAGAGGATACAAGTAGAAATGGTCGGCGCACAGCATGACCAATTCAGCCGCCCAGCTGACGTGGATTTTGTACACCCAAAACGACCTTTACAACTTGGACGGCTATCTAGCTATGACCATCATTTTCACTTCTCTTTCTCAGCAGCCAAACAGCCACTTCAATTTCATTGTCATTTCAATTTGCATTTCGCTCTCATTTCGCTTTAATAATATAAAAACCCATCTCCCATTTATTCTTCTCTTCATTTATGTCACCCTCTCTCTCTCTCTCTCTCTCTCTGCCAACTTCAAATTCGATTCAAAGCTTTTTTTGCTCTAACTAAAAGGTATGTTTTATGATCTTTGATCTCAATTCATTAACATGGGAATTACGTACTTTGGTTGTTTACTCAAGTAGATCTGCTTTGGGTTGATATTTCTTTACTGGGATTATTTATTTATTTATTTTCTTACTGTTGATTTCGTTGTATTATTTTGTTTGATTGATGAGAAATATTGGTTCAAGGAAAAATTTGTTTATTGAATTCGATATCTGGATTTTTGAGTGCTTGATTTGATCTAGGGTTTTAGTTTAGTGATTTGAACCGATCATCTATATGATCTATGAAATCGGCGTAAACGTTTTGGTTCTTGATCACCTCTCAAATTATTTGTACAATTCAGTTTGTTTTATTTGTTTGAATTCTTGATCATTATGGGATTTTATGGTATCACTCTGAATCCATCCTTGATCTTAACCTTATAATTCACCCATATGACTTTGTATGTATTGGCAGTGGCTTGTGTTTCTTGCAAAATGGATTTATTCTAAAAATTTTCCAATAGCTGCTTACAATATTATGATTTTCATATCTTGTGTTGTGTGGGAAACTGTAAATATCTATAAATCCTTACATGATCGGTCTTTAGGGTTATGTGTGATTTGTGAACTGTTGAAGCAGTTGTACTTATTAGTCATTTGAACTTCGTTTCTATGTTTATATAACCTGGTTTACTATTTGTCAGTTTTTAGCAATTGTTCTGATGTATCTCATGCTATAACTTTCCTTGTCTAGGATCGCAAAAGATGGCCGATGCTGAGGATATTCAACCCCTTGTCTGTGACAATGGAACAGGAATGGTCAAGGTCGGTGAATTATTCTACGCAAAAAATTATTGTCTTTCTCTTGATTTTTAATGCAGTAAAGTCACTGTGATACAGTTTAATCACCACATTAAAACTGTACTTTTTTACTGTTTTGAAAGTTCTGCTGAAACAAATGCTGAGATTTGATTTGTTGTCAATTTTTCCAGGCTGGTTTTGCTGGGGATGATGCTCCAAGGGCAGTGTTTCCCAGTATTGTTGGCAGACCTCGTCACACAGGTGTCATGGTTGGGATGGGCCAAAAGGATGCTTACGTAGGCGACGAAGCTCAGTCTAAAAGAGGTATCCTCACTTTGAAATACCCAATCGAGCATGGCATAGTCAGCAATTGGGATGACATGGAGAAGATTTGGCATCACACTTTCTACAACGAGCTTCGTGTAGCTCCTGAAGAACACCCTGTTCTTCTTACTGAAGCACCACTCAACCCAAAGGCCAACAGGGAAAAGATGACGCAAATCATGTTTGAAACATTCAATGCGCCTGCTATGTATGTTGCCATCCAGGCCGTTCTCTCCCTTTATGCCAGTGGTCGTACAACAGGTTTGTATTGATTGATCACAAATTGTTAATTATGATAGTATTTTGGAATCAATTATTGTGTGTAATTTGAAATTATTTTCAGGAACCTTGATTTCATTTTTCTTTGTGTGGCATGTTATTGGAAAGAGTGTGATAAAGTAGGGAAACCAAACACAAAGCTTAAAAATAGAGGAAATACTTTAGAGTCGAGGGGGTTCCAGTGATAAAGAAGTAAAATAAATATAGTTTTATTATATATTTAGTTGAATGAGCCAAAAGGACTATTATGTGAGTAGTTAGATTGTGTGGGATAGCTTTAAGTCTCTTTTATTTACAAATTTGGTGGGTAGTAGAATTTGTAATATTATTATCTGCATTTGCTATGTCGATCAATTTGCATTCTCCTTTCTTGATTGTGTTCTTTAAACTTCTTTTAAGATTTTTGGACCTCTGAATTTCAGATACGGATCCATTTGTGAGTTTCTCAATTGCATGGGATAAATTTATGTCTCATAGATTTTAAAATATTGAGTATAAGTAAAAGTTTTTAGTAGATATAGATTTGGTAATTTGATCAAATTATTGTTCTCATCACATCTTTTGCCATGTATTAGGTATTGTCTTGGATTCTGGTGATGGTGTGAGCCACACAGTGCCAATCTATGAAGGCTATTCCCTCCCTCATGCTATCCTTCGGTTGGACCTTGCTGGTCGTGATCTAACAGACTCCTTGATGAAGATCCTCACTGAGAGAGGATATTCTTTCACCACTAGTGCTGAAAGGGAAATTGTCCGTGACATGAAAGAGAAACTTGCATATGTAGCACTCGATTATGAACAGGAGTTGGAGACTGCCACAAGCAGCTCTTCAATTGAGAAAAGCTATGAGTTGCCTGATGGGCAGGTGATTACAATTGGAGCTGAGAGGTTCCGTTGTCCAGAAGTGCTTTTCCAGCCATCATTGGTCGGAATGGAAGCTGCTGGAATTCATGAAACAACTTACAACTCCATCATGAAGTGTGATGTTGATATTAGAAAGGATTTATATGGAAACATTGTGCTTAGTGGTGGATCGACTATGTTCCCTGGAATTGCAGATCGGATGAGCAAGGAAATTACTGCCCTTGCCCCTAGCAGCATGAAGATCAAGGTGGTTGCACCTCCTGAGAGAAAGTACAGTGTTTGGATTGGAGGATCTATTCTAGCATCTCTCAGTACCTTCCAACAGGTAACATTATGTTGAATGAGGTTTGTGAATTGAACAAATTATATTCATTTTTCCCTTATTGTTGATACAACTTGTTGCTTGTTTCAGATGTGGATATCCAAGGGCGAATACGATGAATCTGGCCCAGCTATTGTACACCGGAAGTGCTTTTAAGAAGGGTGAAAATTCTTGGCGAGTCAAGGTCTTCTTCACCAATTGGTGGTCTTGTGTCATATGTGAGTTCAATTCGGTCAAGCTTTGGTTTATTTATACAGGAACGATATCGGTATATGTTTGGGATTTTAAGCTTGGAAATATTATGCCTTCTCACTAGGTTTTAGAAGCCAATTATTATTGGTAATGAGTGGCTGGGTTTGAAACTTGTTTGTAGGTTTTGTTTGCTTTGGTCTGTCATATTTTTTTTCATGTGGCCAAGAATGTTTTTAGGTGCATTGTTTTCTTAGAACAGAATGTTGAGGTTCATTCTCCTTCTATTCCTTCCCTTTTGGGATTTTGAGTTTTCTTTATAACATTTGTAAGAGTATTTTTATTTTATTTAAAAAAAAAATGAAGTTGATCAAGGTATTTTTTGGTTGGGCTTTTTATTCAAATGTTGGGGGTTAACATTATATTTACATTTTCGATTGCCAAAATTGTTAATATATGATTTATCACTTTGACACAATTAAGGCTCCATTTGGTATTGATTTTGAAGTTAAAATTAAATTATTTAATATTTTTGTATTACAAAAATTGGTAAAATTTTCAAAAATAATTACTTGATAATCTTGGCTGATTTGACTATAATTTTAAAAAACATTTCGGGTTATTTTATTAAAGGAATATGAAATAATCTGATCTGAGATTTAATGATTTCTTAATGATCAAATTATCTTTATTGATTTAATATAAATATAATTATATCTAAATTTAATTTGGGAAAGAAATCAATAAATTTTAAGACTTTTTAAAGTGGGGTATTATTAGATCATTATATGAGTGTCAATAGCACCACCCTTTTAATCTCTTCATATAGTCCCAAAGTTTCAAACTTTCTTATTTTATCTCATATATATATTTTTTCTCTTATTATTATTTTTTATACATTTTATAATGAATAATGTTTGGATATTGACCGATCGATACCTAAAATACTGACCTCATTAATGGGAGTGTATCACGTTGTCTTTTTTCTTTTACTATTTACATTTATCTCACAAATTGGACCACGTGCTACACTCCCATTAGTGTGGTCAGTATTTTGGGTATTGACTGGTCAGTACCCGATCATTATTATTTTATTATACACAAGAGTTATTGTTTTATTAAATTACAATCATCCTCTTTTATTATAATGTTTTTTTTTTTTTTTTTTTTTCACTTAAAGAATATGTTTTGTTTTGTTTTTGTTTTTGTTTTTGTTTTTTGTTTTTGTTATTTTTTTTTGGGTGCTTTTGTTTAAAATTTGTTTTCTTGTAGAGTAATGCTAGACAACTCAAATACAATCCTACTTTTTCTATATCAACACATATGGTAGATGGGGTGTCACTTGATGAGTGAATAAACATTAATTAATAATTAATGTGTATTCATTCACCAAGTGACATCTCAATTGCAAAATGAGTTGGGATGGTAAAAGTGAGATTGTAGGTGGGATGTATAAAATTACTCTTTCTTATATCTATTATAAAAAGGAAAATGTTTAGGTACTGACTAGTCAGTACTCAAGTATACTAACTATCAAATGGGATGTTGCTACGTGGCTAAAACTCTTAAACTTTTTACATTTTTCTTCTTGTTTTGAGTTACGTGACAACTAACGATTGGTTGGTCAATACTTTGGGTACTGACCAGTCAGCATCCAAGTGTTGTCCTTATAAAAAAAGGAAATAAGGGTATATAGCACTTTTTTATTTTTGACTTGTACAACTATCACACTTTAAAAACTCTTGTTTTAATAGCACCAAAAATGGAATTTGGACAAAAATACCCCCAGCTTCTTTTCTTTT
>CM069237.1:24905388-25040388 GCA_035582765.1 Acer negundo | reverse complement strand
CATGATTATACTACCCCACAAGGAAAGGTTCTTCCCATTTGGGATGGTTATGGGTGAGGAGGGATTAGACCCCTACACCGTGGTTTGTAGCCACGTGCTTTAATCTACTAAGCTACAAGCTCTACGCCATCTCCACCAGATCGATCCCCGAAAGTACCCTAAAACAAGAAACTTTCCTCTCCTCTTTTAAGATGTGAAATCATTTTTCTCCATTATTGGGTGTGAAGTGGGAGATAAGGGATTTCGTAGTCAAGGTTCTGAAAAAGACAATTTTTCATTTTTTTTCTCTCTCTTCGTATTGCAAAGGGAAAAGAGAATGAGAGGTGTTAAGCTTTTTATCATCTTCGTGGTAAGCTATTAACTTCACAAGGTTTTGAAAGGTCTTCAGCATATTCAAAGAACAACTAAACAACATTCTATGAACAGAACATGAATATTCTTTTAAGTACACAGAGAGAGCCAAAAAGCAAATTTTTTTTTTTTTTTAAGTCTATTCCTTGTCCATGTTCCATCAACACAAGTAAATTAACACTAGTTTCATTGTAAATCGGAATAGACTTATGACATAGGCTTCCTAATAATTTAGAAGGATATTATTTGTATAGTTATGTTGCACCATTGAAAATCTTAGATACTAACCATCTGTTCCGAAAAAAGATCCTACACAAAGCAACAATCAGACATTTTTCAACATGAATTAATAGATAAACACCACTAATGATATTTTGAGTTTTGGGTAATGGAAAACATAAGGCATAATTTGAAAACCTCTCCATTCATTTGTCTTAACTCTTATGTTTACTATCACCTTATTAAACATAATGTGGTGCTTAAAATCTACAAATTTCTCGATTATTATAAACAAGAGACCTAGGGGAAATTTAAATGCTTCTAGGGGTCTTAGGCAAGGAGACCCCTTTCTCCTTTATGGTGCATTTGGTACGCAGGACGGGATAGGACAACGTGGGATAGTTTCTTCTTGTTTCGCGTTTGGCATGACTTTAACATTAGACATAATGGGACAAGATGGGACAAAATCACCAAATTCTGTTCCACCCAAGACCCTCAGACAACTTGTCGCCAAAATTGGCATTTTGAAACGAAATCCCCATCTAATGACAATTTTAATAGTATAGCAACAAATGGATGGCCACCGGGGTAATTGGTAATACTTTTAAGAAAAACGTAACATTGCTTGGGAGATTCCTTTGGAGCGTAATTCATTATGGTATAAAGTTATTAAAATAAGTATGGTCTCCAAGTCTAATTTGGTTGTTAAGGTTTCAATCACTGCCCAGATGTGAGGGTTTCCACCCGCATGCAACATTCAATTGGAAAATATGAGGATACAAAATTGTATTATCTTACAAATTTCCAAAGCACAGTAGATTGTTTGGGAGTTGCTAAGCATCAGTATTTTTGGGTACATTAGTGTCTTCCAATGACAAAATAAACAAAGACTGATTCTTTTCTATCCTTCTCTAATCTCCATTGAAAAAACAAAGTATGTAGATAACAATATGAACATAAAAAAGTACAACAACTATATAACAATGCAGGATTTGAAATGTGAGTAGAGTTAGACATTCTCACTTGGAACTGCAATTTGGGCAGATGGACAATGTCACGAACCAGCAGAAGATATAGAATTTCTTTGGCGGGGACGTGAAGGCTTCTTTGCATATGAGGAATTCCATTCCCCACCTTCCTGTGCATAATAATCCATCGGATAATCTCCGCAAGCAGCATCTCCTTTCCCACATTTTTTATCCTCATTTCCACACCCACAACCAGAATTCACAGCTGAATTGGTCTCCCACCACCCTGGTATAAACCCGAGAGCAATCTCAGCCTCAAATGGAGTCAGAAGAGGCTTCACAAATGCATCCCCCCAATCAATGGACAATCTAGGACAGGCAATTTGAATCCAAGCATCAACCGAGTCTTCGAACAAAGCTACCCTCCCGGGACTAATCTCAGACATCAAAACAACAACATAATCGAACCCTTTATCGGTCATCCTCTTCTGCAACCTCTGCAAAATCCTAGGATTCCCTTGTCTCCCCAATGTACCCAACACAATCCCCCAATTCGTCACCGCCTTAGCTTTCTCTATCGCTGATTTTCTAGTCTCTCTCATACCCTTGTTATCGTACACCTCCAGAAACAATTTTCCTAAATACGGGTCATACCTAAACGTTCTAATTCCTGGATTTGCTATCATAAATGCCTCTAAATGGAATCGTCCGTCTGCGATAAAAACCACAACACATTCCTCTTTAGATATTGAAATTTTGGGTGCAGTGCAACCTAGAATTTCACCTGCTGATAACGGCTTTGATTGAGGAATCATAACCGTGAAACCATGTTTTTCTAACTCAGGCTTTCCAGCTCTAATCGCCGACGCAAACTGTATCGTCCCAGCCAGGATAATTTTCTTAAAATCATCAATGTTGAGTTTGAGCGTCTCGACCAGACGGTTCACATCGATCTTGATCTCGACGAAGACGTACAGGCATGGGATTTTGGTGTGATCTACGGGGACTAAACAGCTGTGGCCATAGTGAATCAAAAGGTCGGCGTTCAAAGCGGAGGCGGAGAAGTCGTCGACGCAACACGCACCGTAGGTGACGTCGCCGAGGATGAAGCAGTGGGTGACGTCAGCGAAGGAAGTGAATATGTCGGAGAGGATACACGAGTACATGAGCAAGCCCTCCGGAAGCTGGAGGGCCACGCGCTTCGCTCCAGTGGAGCGGACGCGCCACACGCACTTGTGGATTTCAAAACTGTAGTTCTGCGGGAGGAGTGAGATGGCGGCGTTGAGGGACGCGTCGTTGATGATCGAGTCAGGGATCTGGTTCTTCACGAAGCGTTTCGGGACGGTTTTCAGTTTCGGTTTCGGTTTCGGATCGACTTGCAGCGATTCTGGTTGTGGTTGTTGTATTTGTTGCTGCTCGGTGTTGTGTAAGGACTCCATGATTGTTCGTTGTTATTCGTTAATGGAATTTAGGGTTTTAGTGAGAGACAACCGGGGTTTAGTATGTTCATACATATAACGGAAATTTTAATTTGAGTGGCATGTTTTGTAATTTCGTGAAGTTTTAGAGGGTAATATGGTCATTTAAGTAAAAGTTTTGTTGGTCTTTTTTTTTGCTAATGGATTTGATGTTCTTCTCCAACGTCTCTCCGTCTCTCAATCCAAAAGAGTTTGAATGTTTGATACTTTGATGGCGAAATGGTTTTGGGCCTTGCTCTACTGCCAGATAAGTTCTTCTTTTGCTTCTTAAACATGTTTTATGAGTTCATATCTTAGTATTACTTGAGACTTGAGATGTCAAATGGTTTTTTTAGTTTGATCCATTTTGATGGACCTAGGTTTTGCTTGAATTGAATTTTTTATGTTCATAATGCTTGAATTGAATGAAAGAGACTAGAGGGTGAAGTAGCATAATAGCCGTTATTGGGGAGGCAAGGGAATCCTAGGATTTTGGAGAGGTTGCAGAAAAGGATGACTGAGAAAGGGTTCGATTATGTTGTTGTTTTGATGTCTGAGACTATTCCTGGGAGGGTGGTTTTGTTCGAAGACTCGGTTGATTCTTGGATTCATATTGCCTGTCCCAGATTGTTCATTGATTGGGGGGATGAATTTGTGAAGCCTGTGAGGCTACCAGGGTGGTGGGAGACTAATTCTGCTGTGAATTCTGGTTGTGGCTGTGGAAATGAAGATAAAACATAGATGCTGCTTGTGGAGATTATCCTATGGATTATTATACACAGGAGGGTGGAGAATGGACTTCCTCATTTGCAAAGAAGCCTTCACGTCCCCGCCGAAGATATTCTATAGCTTCTGCTGGTTTGTGACATTGTCTATCTGCCCAAATTGCTTGTTCCAAGTGAGAATGTCTAGCTTTACTCATATTTTAAATCCTGCATTGTTGTCTATTTGTTGTAATTTATATGTTCATATTGTTTTTTATTCATTTTGTTTTTTCTATGGAAAATTGAGAAGGATAGAAAAGAACCAGTCTTTGTTTATTTTGTCATTGGAAGACACTAATATACCCAAAAATACTGATGCTTAGCAACTTCTAAACAATCTAAGAATCATACAGTTTTTGTATCCAATTGAGTGTTGCATGGAGGTGGAAAACCCCGCACATTTGAACTGTTCCCTTCTAATTTTCACCAAATAGTAATACCTTATCTAAAATAAGGCCAAGATCGAAAAAATAAATAAAACAGCAACTCCACTGAAAAAAAGAATGCTAGTATACTAATAAAATAAGCAGAAAAATGCTATCCTACTGCACGTAATGCTGTAGTAAAGTTATTGGAAAATGTTGAATACATATGATAATCCTCACATTTCTTGGATTATATCTACTACTATTGTACATGAATACGATTGACTTTTGAATTGACTCTTTGACTCTTCATTTACTAACACAATTATTTGCCATGCTTTAAACACCTCTCCACGTAAAGGGGATCCAAATATTGAGTACACGGATAAATATTGTTTTGTTTCCAACACAATTGAAACTACTCATTTCTGCTTGATGTCATAATTTCTTACTTGTTCATGCTCCCTCATTGCATACTCTTAATCAAGACAGAAATATAATTAAACGAAACTCCAAAAATGTCAAATTAAAAAAAATTATTCACAGGCACAGAGAGAGAGTGAGTGTAACTGGGAGAGTCGAGGGAGGGCGAGAGAGAAGGTATAATCGTGTTTAATCTGGTACGTAAATTCCCATGATCTTGAACTGTTGTGCCTATGAATCACTTTTTTAAGTGTGATTTGCTTTTTTGTTTTTATTGTTTTTATTAGGTGTTTTGTTCCAGAATTTTATAATATTTCTGTGTCCTAATTAAGTAATTGTAACTTGTTAGAGATGGAATGAAGACAGAGAGTTAAAAGAAAGAAAGTAATTTCTTACTTGGTTACGAATTCGAACCTTATCCCATGATGTCTGGTTAAATCTCTTGATACAATTTATTTTTTCATTTTGGACAGTGTTTGCATGATAGGCATTCCTCATGCTCCAACTTTAGGATTTTAGTATCCTATGGGTTCTAGTTATGCTATTATTGAGCACTGACCATGAATGAGAAAATTTTACTTTCTTTCCACTTGTGGCATTATATACTGAGATCATATCCAACCAAACACCTTAGTCTCCTGCTCATTTTGGAATGAATTTGTTATTCCTGAATGTGCGGTCTATTGTCTCTGTTAGAATCGGGAAAAATAAAAAGAAGAAGAAGATACCACCCATTTAATAATGCCCTTAATAGTTTTTGTAATGTCATAGAATCAATGATTATGTATAAATGATAGCTGAATTCTGTGACCGCATGCAAAGTAAAGGATATAACTGAACATGTGAGAGAGACTATTGAATATTTTGTTGTTGGTATCAAACTGGAGTTGAGGAACTTGGGATACAGCTATGGAGAGATTTGAGTGTACATGTCAGAATCAAATGAGAAATCATTAGAATTTTATGGTAGGGAAAATTCCCTTCTTTTTATGTTAGTGTATACAACTAATAAGCTCATCAGCACAAGAAGTTACTGATAGCTGGGTATAAAGGTTTAACTTAAAAGGAACCAGTTATGAGAGAGAGATGTGGGCATAGGCGCATATCATGTTTATATTGATGAATAATTATACGATATTTGGTCTGAGAAATGGTCCTGTTTTGTTCTTTCATTTATGCAAAGAAACAATTAACTCCATGTTTGAAAATATTCTATTTATAGAACAATCTGAAATTTATCATTACTCACTGAATTGTGGACACCTGTGATTATAGAAATCTACATTCCTTAATGATTTTAATAGAGTTACCAACTCGGTAATAACTATTCTAGACTTATTTTAGAAATACATTAACAAACTATCCGTTATAAAATAAAGTTGATTTGCATGATAAATATATTTGTTTCAGACATTAATGGTAAGACGAAACTATAACTTTTAAAAAAAGCCTCTAAAATATACTAGACTGTCAATTTTATAATCCAATAACTTCAGTCCACCTGTTTCTAGATGTTTGATGAATTGTAGATTAGCTATTTGCATTAGTAAAAAGTGACTAGTGGGACAAGTTCTGGTATTTATGCGGACGTCAAAACCAAAGGGCTTGCTCAAAGGAACTTATTTTTTGAGCGTTTCAATTTTATTTTGCTGGCTTTATCTAATTATTTACCTAAGTCTCCCAAACTTTGCGTAAGGCTTTCCGATCTGAATTCAACTAGTAGGGAGCGCTTCAGGGAGAAATGGCTGTTTGCTTTTGAAGCCCGATAATTCATTTTATTGTATTTTATGTTTGTGCAATACATTTGTTCTTATATCGATTTTCAGTTTTGTAAAAACTTTAAATTGAGTTTTTGTGTTTGGTTAAAACTCTGATCTTGCTTGTATCTGCTTCGTGCAATTGGGCGTGCTTTCTGTGTTTATTTACCCTTATTTGTTGAATATTCATGGAGTTGCTGCCCTAAAGGTTTTTGGAATAGATGGGTCTTTTTTGAAGAAAGACACACAGTTTGATCAACTTGAAGGGAAATTTTAGGATTAGGTTTGATTTAAACTCCCTTGTGTTACAAATCAATGGAAGGTAAATCATCATTATCCGATATTATGACTCAGCAAACGCTATCTGGTTTTCAAGATTTGCTAAGGCCAACTCAGTTTCATCAACATCCACACCCACATACTTACCAACATGGTTCTGAGGCTCAACCACAAACTCTTTTGCCTGTAGAATATATGCAGGAGCAAGCTGTTTCCTTTGTGGATTACAACAAGAATGGGAGAGGAAAGAGCTTGGTGAGTGATGATTATGCAATGAATTGTGCTGTTACAGGTGTTGATGGGCATATTGAAGTTGATAAAGAGAGAGGGACCCCCTGGCAGCGTAGTAAATGGACTGAAAAAATGGCGAAGCTTTTGATTACTGCTGCTTCTTACATTGCACAGTATGTTTCTGCTGAAACTGGCAGTGGGAGAACCGAGTCCTCACTCTTGCAGAAGATGGGAAAATGGAAGCTTATCTCAAAGTTTATGGTTGAGAGGGGTTATCATGTATCACCCCAGCAATGTGAGGACAAATTTAATAACGTAAACAAAGGTTACAAGAGACTCATTGATCTTCTTGGGAAAGGCACTTCTTACAAGGTTGTGCAGAACCCAAAGCTTTTGGATGAGATATATATCCCAGAGAAGACGAGGGAGGAAGTAAAGAAACTTTTGAGCTCAAAACAACTATTTTATGAAGAGATGTGCTCTTATCATAATGGTAATCAATTTTATCTTCCCCAGAATTCAGATTTGGAATGGTCCTTGCAGTTGGCTCTCAGGAAGAAAGATGATTATGAGCCTCATTCAAAGTGGTCCAATGCTGATGATGAACAAGATCATGATGCTATAGCTGATGGTCAAGATAATGAAATTGATACTGAAGATATTGGGGGAATGTTTGTGTTTCCAAAGGTCCCTGCAGCAATATCGAAAAAGGTTAATGATCACAGAGTTGCAGAAGCTAGTAACGCCAAGAAATCTGTTGGCTTTAATGGAATATTGGAAACCTCCAAGGCTGATGATGAACAAGATCATGATGCTATAGCTGATGGTCAAGAGAATGAAATTGATACTGAAGATATTGGGGGAATGTTTGAGTTTCCAAAGGTCCCTGCAACAATATCGAAAAAGATTAAAGATCACAGAGTTGCAGAAGCTAGTAACGCCAAGAAATCTGTGGGCTTTAATGGAATATTAGAAACCTCTCCCCAATATGGTCATACTGATTCGAATCCCATTTCCTCAGAAGGCGACGAAAGTAATGAATTGCAGAAGCAATGGATGACATTCCGATCATGTCGTCTGAAATTGCAAAAGTTACAGGTGGAGGCCCAACTACACAAGTTAGAGAAGCAGCGATTTAAGTGGCAGGGAAAATGCTGGAAGCATGACAGGGAATTGAACAAGATGAGGCTGCAAAATGAGCGTCTGAAACTTGAGAATGAACGAATGGCGATGGAAATGACATACAAGGACCTGAGTGCTCATTACAACTTAACAGTTTAGGTATTCTTTGACCTTCCTATGTTTTACCTTCTTTTTTCCATTAAAAAGAAGTTTTCTTTCCTCATAATTCTTCACTTTGTTAATTTGGAGACGGGGGCATTTTTTTCTCATCATATCTTTTTCAGGTACTGTTAATATAGGCTGAAGCTTAGATTTTTTGTTGGATCGACTGATGATTAGTGATTTCACCTCAATTTTTGTTAAATTGTGGCAATAGTTCTATAAATGATCTAATCTGTAACCACACTTAGTTGTACAACTTTTATAAAAAGTCAGTAGTCATAACAATTTTGATTTTCAGTTCATGTGATCGTATTTATTTTCATCCCATGAAAGATAATCTGATTTAAATGGAACTGTTAAATCCCAGTCTTTACTTCTATATAATGTGGTATAATAGAACAAGCTAACATGATTAGAAATGCATATTGACATGCTTATTGAATTACTTCATCAAGAAAGTATTCTCCTTCATTCTCTTAAAAAAGAAGAAGTTAATTACGTAATTTTGTTTAAACTTCTGAAACTAATGAGATATACATATCCATGTGTGTGTGTGGGTACACTTATTGGTTTTATTGGATGATTTCAGAATTTGGAATAAAATTATAAATGTACTTTCCATTATAGCAATTAGCATGAGAACATATTCATGCATTAACATAATAACACTCTTTCCTTACTAAGTCATCAATTGAAGATAAGAGTTGACATATTCAGAACTTTTTAAATGCCATAAATGCTAGGGGGAAGACATATAGTTCTTATTTTGAAACTTTATTCTTTACATTTCAGAATATTTGGAAACGAATTGACACAGTCTTTTATCTTGCATCATTCTTTTTCGGGGATTGGGTTTGAAGGATCTCAAGAGATGAGATAATTAGGATCCAGGTATTAAGTAACAATTTTGTTGGAATAAGGCTCATGACTGCATGATTGTTATTATTTGGTGAAGAGGTCTCTATCTTTACGGCTCAAAGATTAAAGATATGATATGAAAATGAGTTGTTAATCTGCACGTGTTTGTGTGAAAAGTGTTTATAGTAATTTATTATTCTAGTTGCTTTCTGGATTTCAGGGTAGATATAGACGTGCTCGTTTTGTAGGCATTTAATTTTTATCTTCTGTTTGGATTCGGTGTTTTCTTTACTTAACAAATGGGCCTCTAAATTTAATATGATTGTTTATGTTGCTCTTGTTTTTAACTAGTGTGCTGACTATGAGGTTTCTTACAAATGAACTGGAGATCTACATTCATTTTCTTCATTTTCTGGTGAAGTCTTTTAATTTTAAAAATCTGTTATGCAAGACAGGTTTCAGTGTTCTTGTGAAAGATCATTATGAAGATAATTTCTTAGAAAATTTTGATCCCAAGTAAGAAGAATAAGATGGTTTTAGATGGTTCATGTTAGAGATAATTTGTGCAAAAGCTATTGCTTCTGGAAATTGATATTATCAGAGAGTTTAAGCAGCTTTGCGTTGAATAGACAATAAAGTATTTAATCATGAAGCTGCCATGATTAATAGATATGATAAAGTGATGTGATGTAATTTTTTACTTTATATACAATGGAACCAACTTAGAAGTAACCAAAATTTATGTACAAATCAGCCTTTTTTCTTTCTAAACATCACCATCTTGGTAGTTTTCACTACTTTCAGATGCTGCTTTATTCTTCACGTATATGCCGATATATGCAACTGTTGAAAACTTGAAACTTGTACAAGGAAAGAACACATAATGAAGAACTAGGAACAGGGATTAAGTTGGTTATTGTCAATTTGTTTTACTTTATTGTTGCCGTGCAATACTGCAATTGTCTTAAAGATTTGATTTCTGCATTTATATTATCAATCACATCATTCTTACATATTAATATATTGTCTATTCATGAAAATAAAGATTGATGAGGACAAGATTCAACAGCTTTGATCTTACGTACTACGTGTATATGTTGCAGGCTGTGATTGTTTCAGAAGCGAACAGAAAGAGTATCGAGTTGCAAGATGGTTTTGAAGGTGAAGGGAAATTTTAATTGCTCTAGAGTTCTGTTAGTTGAAACTGAAGGTCATGTGCTTGTGGAATTTTATGTTTTCAAATAGAAAATCTAGGCAAGAGATGCTATTTAATATGTTTGGAATTGAAGGTCTGTGCTTTTGTGGAATTTTAAGTTTTCAAATAGCAAATCTAGGCAAGGGATGCTATATATGTTTGAAACTTATGCATGTTTAATTTAATTTTGTTTTTGGGATATTATATGCATGTTTAATTGGTTATATGAATTGTGTGTTTTCAATATTTTTTTTATTATTATTATAATATTTTGAGATTGAGGGAGCGGGATATGACTCGAACCCATAACCTTATGGATGTAAGTGTTTATTGAATCAATCTCATCTTGACGATGTGTATTTTGAAAATATGTGTTTTTGGAAACACTTTAATAGTTTACTTTTTATTTTTATTTTTTATTTTTAGAAGAGGGTGGTTTACTAGTTTTTCATCTTTAGAAAACAAAAGAGCCTTGGAGCTCTATTTGATATGTTTATTATAAAAGCCAATAAAAATAATTCTTATTATTAGTTGATTCAATAAATAAATCAATTGAAAATGAATTAAATACAGAGAGTAAAAATTAAGTCACCTATGATCCTTTCTACTTTCAATAAATACTAATATTTAAAATAATCTTTTTATTTTTTTATTTTATTATTATTTTTTTTGTCATTGTTAACATGTCTTCCCCCGTCGAAATGATATACTAATGTCTTTTCTTTATCATTGTTCAAGTAAAAGTAATTTCAAACATAGCTTTAATGCATTTGCTATAGATTAACAAATAATCACTCATTTCATAAATTTTTAGATAAAGAGTAATCAGTAAACTTCACAAAATCGGATTATTTTATAAACTTTATTTATTTATTTTTACTGGATTTATAGAAGTTGGTTAAGGATTGCTTTTCAAATCTATTCCAAAACCTCAGTAAATGCAACAGGGCTTCTAATCACCCTCAAGTTATTTCTACATAGAATCACATTCTATGTACTTTTAAGTCATTTTTTCAATTAAAAGCACTGTATGTGCTAAATGAATTTTCAAACTATAAAAGAACAAAGTATCAATCAAGTCTGCAACAATTCAGAAACAGTAGAAAGACACAAAGCAAATAACTTAAGTCTTCAACAAAAACACAGAAAAAGCCTCATGCCATTATCTTAGCAGACCTCACAAAAAGGCTGTCCACAACCTTGCCCATGTTGGAAATAGTTTCCAAAGTTGCAGGGTAAATGGCATCTTGCTTGGGATCTTTAAATATGACGAGGCATCCCACGCCCTGATCCAATGTTCCGGCAAACTTCTTGTCCAAAATCATTTGAGACAACTTCTTCTCTACATGATCTATCGGTAATTCAATGAGCTCCGCAATATGCACAATCTCAACTCTTGAGTAAGGCTCAATTAACCTGCACAAGTTCTGTTCCAGAAGCGTGTCATACAAGGACGAGAGATGCCTGTGGACAATGGGGTCTTCCTCCAGCTGAGCTTTGTAATCACGCAAAGCAGTCTCAAATAACTTCAATGATCTCTTTGAATGAGCATCAGCGACAGCTTTCATAGCATCCAATTCTGGCCCCACGTATTGGAGCCCTGCCTTGGAAGAAATTATCCCAGCCACGTCATCAGCTTGGCTCACCATAATCTTGCATAGCAACATGTACTTTAGACTGAAAACTGCCCTTGATTCTTCAAGAGCATTAAAAGCCTCGAACGCTTCAAAGAAATAGCTATAAGCAGTTTTATAATCCTTCTCTTCTGCATGAAGAATCCCGCTCTGCAAATCTATTGTGCCTTGTTGAGCCGGTGGCACATAAATAGCATTTGCAGCGGTCCTTGCAGCTGTGAGGGCAGCTTTTGCCTTTGGAAGATTTCTTAATGAAAAATGTAGCTTACTTTCCAATAAGTCTATGTCAACAAGAAGCAGTTTGTCATCCAATCTCCTCACCTCTTTGACCAAGCCAGTAAGAAGGGTCAAAGCCTCTGAGTAATCCTTACTTTCCATCAATAGAGCTGCAAGTCTTGCCTCAACTCGCTGACGAAGGAATGTACGTTTTTCTGCACGTGTCCATTGTACCATTTCTTTGCAGAGGGCAATTTGGAGATCAGATGTCCCGGGTATCTTGGCAACAGAATCAATAATTCCCCTGACAATCTTGGCAGTTTTTGCCTTGGGAATCAGTGAAAAGAAGGGTCTCAACTGAGTAAGAAGATTGCATAGATCCTGGGCCCGGTTCTCTTCTCTGAGATAGTCAGAGAGGTTTGTGATTGCTTGTTCTTTTATTCGCAGAGCGTCAGGAGAAGAAGAAGGGTCATCAAGTACACGGTAAAGAATGGAGATGGAGTCAGATCGGTTTGAGGCTTCTAAAGCCTGAGCAATTGAGTCTGTTGTTGCTGGAAGATATGACGAGGACATGGTTACAGCAGGAAAAAATCAAGTCCTGCAAGATGAGAAATTCTAGATTATTTAACATGAAAAAAATTAAGGCTAAAACTTGCCCGAGATTAAATTAGTGGGAGTACAATGTTATCCTCTATGCGTTGAGAACAAAGATGATTAGGAGTACAACCAGGTGTTTTACACAAGAATCCCATAATTTTGGTTAAATAAGGTATCTCTCATTAAAATTAGTGTAAGTCAACAATTTCTTTCATTTAAAGTGTTACTACAATGATGTTAAGATCTTAGTAAATTAATTTAAAGGCATTAACAGAAAGGCATTAACAGAATCAGTATAACATAGTCGACAAGTTAAAAGATACAGTCCAAAAATGAACATTATCATAACAGTAATGAGAATCATAGACAAAAAATATGAAAATAGTAATAAATGCAGGTGTTTGATAGGAGTGCATAGCGCAATTGAATATATATATATATATATATACATCTTGCTTAAGTTCATGCCAGTCAATTCCTTTACAGCTACAAATGAGAGTTGTTAAAAAAGAACATGGGTATCATCTCCCCAATAGGTTCAACAATCAATTTCTCAATAGAAATATCCTTAAGATTTTGTTAATGGGAACTAGATTTTGTTAGTTATATGGTCATGGGCAAAATTTCTTAAAATAAAAACACATATTAGGATGATGAAGTTATACTTAAGATTATGCTTTGTCATTGCAAAGTGCAAACCCATATCTGGTCAGTCATAAATAAGTTCCTTTATGGTGAAGATATTTCACGGAATTTTGACATTTCCTGCTTAAAGCAGAAATACTTCTGAGTGTGAGTTAGAGGGTAAGTTGAGATTGATTGATATGAGCATTTATATTAACAAAAGCTTATGATCCCCAATCCCTCCTCGACCTTCCTGAAACCCCTCTGCCATACATCTGATTAATTTTAGGGATATCACAAAGGGTTCAACTGTGTCTTTGGGTGTCAACTCTTATGCCCAACACATTTGATTACAAAAAGTTTAAAATAAGGCTTGCGTAACAATATGGGATTTAACAAATCACACTAAGTGATAGAATTGACATAGTGATGGGATAGGATGATTTATAGTTTACCTTGACTCACTAATTATAAGATAACGACTGTATTGATCAAAGAGAGTTTATGAAGTGATGAAATTATGAATCGGAGATAAATCATTTCTAGTATGTTGAATTAGCTAGTTTGCTAGAGTAGAGAATGTGAGAACGTTCAAACTCTATTTAGTTCTTTAAATTACTGTTTAAAATTTCAACTTGTTTTGACTTATATCAATCCGTCTTAGCATGAACGGGATCATTTGCATAAAGGTTGACTAATATTCTCAGGGGAAAAACATAAACGCTTCACTAACCCACCAAACTCCAATAAATAAGCGGAAATCTATCAACTCTAAGCACTCTGTTTGTTGTTGAATGTACTATTAACATTAAATTTATCACGTCTTCTCAGATGACAAAAAAGATGGACTTTGTAGTTTGTAACAAATTTTCTACTTTATTTCCGGTCATTCTAATGTACATTTTGTTGTTTTGAGATTAACTATTTCATTATTGTGTTACCAACTAATTTTCCTAAAATCCTAATTAGCTCTGTTGTTCATGAATCTTTTCTTTTAAACAAATGCCGGTTGTGTAAATATTTTCTAGCAATTAAATCTCCATTACAAAATAGATATAATTAAATTAAAGTAAAGCAGTAAATTTGGATTTTCCAATTAGAGCAGCAATTAAGAGTTAAAGAGTAGCCAAAAAATGAAGTTACATAATTAAGAAAAATTGAGCTACACGTTCAAAATCCTGAAAAATTAAAGACCCACATAACCATTTGATTACCAAACACAAAAGGCAGAGACAACAAAAGAAAATACAAAAGCCACAAATAATATAATCAGTTGAAGATATCATAAAACGGTGATTATGCGGCAGAAATTAATGATCTAAAACAATGAAAAGGAAATGCTCGTATTGGAGGAAAGAGAAAGAGAGCGTACCCAGGTGAGTTGACAGTGAGACCAATGATGAGGGATTGATGAGGGGGTTTCGAGTTTCGACTTCCACCAGATCTATCAAATTCAATAAGCCAGGGCCTACACTTTTCGGGCTTGTTTACTATACTTCTATTTCAATAAGGGTATATTTGTCATTCTCAATCTCTTTTACAACCCAATAATGATATTGGGGATTATTTTTCCTTATTCCCCAAATGCGCCTTCTAATTTTATTTTAGTTTATGAAAATCCTCAAAATTCTCTTCTGTTAACCTAAAGGTTAAAAGATTAATTTACCCTTCAGTGTAATAGAAAAATGACTAGTTTACCCTTATGATATTTATAAAATAATAATAATAATAAATATAAAAGCATAAAAAGATTAAAAATTAAAAATTAAAGTTAAAATTACAGGAGAAAAAACAACAAAGCAATAATATTTATCTCTAATTTGTCAACACAACACTACCGCTCTCTCTCTCTCTGTTGTTCTTCTTCTTCCTTTTCTCCGTGGTTTTCTTTGGTTAACATACAAATGAAAATAGTGACAAAATATAGTGTTTAAAAAAAAAAGAAAAAAAAAAAAAGAAGGCAAACCACATGGAAAACTACCTTAATATCTGTTAAGAGATCGGTTATCACCGGTTTATACCAGCAAACACAATTAAATTATTTGTTAACAGTTAATTCATATAATGTATATTTATTAATTCAAATCAAAGATTCTTATCATAACACCAAGGTAGGAAAAGTTCATAATATAAAAGACTAAAAGAATAAAAAGTTAGAACATCTTCGACAGTTTCCCTTGGAGACCCCCTTAAATAATGGTGGATGTTGTTGTAAGGGGCTATTAAGGCAGTATGTATTAGGTATTGACTCGTATTCTCGAATGAACCCAATTGAACCGAATGAAGTTGGATTTGAAGACCAGAAGAATGGAAGAATGACTCAAACTGTTATGGGTTGCGCTGTGGCTTTAACAGCTGTTCCCACAGCGGTATGGTGTTGTGCTTTGCATTGTGTGGTTTTGATAGTGGCAGTAACAACGGTCGGGATCGTTTCAACGTATGGTTCACTGGTTCTAAGCAATGTAATTTTCGGTGACTGTAACAGTGTAGGGTGTGGCTGGCCAGCACATGACCCGAACCTTAGTCAATCATAAACATGCGTGGAGCGGGAAATCTTCAGCGGAAAAGGAAAGTGTTCTTTTGGGAAGTTCTTGTGCTTGAAGGAAAACGAATACTCTTTACAAGAAGACTTGTCATAAAAGGAAATAATATTTATGTGAAACAACTAAGTCTTGTATGTTTAGGAGTAGGATTTCCTTTTATCTTAAACTTCTTGTAACTAATATAAATAGACCTTGTAATTAGGTTATTCTGTGTGGAGCAAAAGAACACCATGTTTAGTTGTCAAAAATTGGCCTACGGTCCAACAATCGAACCCATTGTCAAAAGGCCCAAAACGAGGTCCAAAACGGACCCGAAACCTGACCCAACCCATCATAGCAATGGGACAAATCAGAAAGGTGGTCAAAAGAGCTATTGAATAGCTTTAACCACACATTTATCACAGGTCGAGCGTTACGCAAATCGTAACTCCTGACAAAGCAATCAAGTTCCATTATTGCCCGATTTAATGTGAATCAAAACGGATAATAAAACAGACCCTCACATAATGAGGTTAAGTGGTAAAGACTCTAAGCCTTCAGTATAAAAATCAACCCTTTCTCAGAGGAAACGGCCCTGATTTTCTCATCTCATACAAAAGAGCTCCCAAAGAAAAGCTCCGTAATTCTCTCCCAACATTAATTACTTTTCCTCGATCAAACAGAAATCGACCCATATCGAGTTAAACAACCTCTTGGGTATCGACCCATAAGAATCATCGATATTCAACATCAATCCAATCCTTATTCGACCCAAGTCGAACAAAGGAGTTCATCAAGGCATTCGAGCTATCAAACTGCTAGACTATCAACATCGACGAAAATAAAGATAGACCATACGCTCGACACGCAATATTGAACAAACACGGTTTGTAAGTTTCATCAATTTCGTTTTCTTATTTATCATATAACTAACTGTCTTGGGCGTTGGAGAGTCCCCCAAAAGGAACACCCCTTTTATGGTTCGACACTGCTTTATTTTCTTTAATTGTTTACGGTTGTCAGTGCCCACATCGACAATAAAAAATCATTTGTAGATTCGATCGACTACATCATGTAACATCAGAGAGAGTGTGGTGAGATCCGGGGGAGACTTTAGAGAATATCTGGGGAGAGATCCATGGAATATCAGTGGATTAAGTTAGAGACCCATGGGTGATATTCATGAGAGACTTAAGGGATATTGGAGGGTACTCAGTGAGGATCTTGTGAGGGTTCGAAGCTGAGAGTTATGATATAAGGCTCGGTTGTGAGCTTTGGGACTTGGTGAGGCTCTATGGTTTGAGGTTGAGGTGTGAGAGAGAATCCTAGAGTATATGGTTGTAACAATTTATCATATAGTGGAACTTTCTTTGTTGTCCTGACGGCCCGTGGTTTTTTACTCGATTTGGGTTTTCCACATATATCTTGTGTTGTAATTGTTTTATTTTCCCTCATATATTTTTCTGCTATAGACATTATTAATATATTTCTATGAGTTATCGACGAATATTATACATGTCGCTTCCGTGTTCATCGATTCAAATCCCCAACAATTCGTATTAGAGCCATATGGTTCAGAGATGGCGATTTCAAATCTTTACGGGAAATCGTATGGATGACTTGATGGGATTGGGATGATGATCATGGTTTCCTAGTATGGTTTAGCAAATGAAATACGTCTTGAAAGCGGTTTAGAACTCGGTAGGGTTTGATGAAAAGAAGAATTTTGATGGAGGGGAAGTTTGGCTTGTGGTGGCAGGTACGATTCATGAAGATCCAATTTGGGTTACACAAGGCGCTAATTGCATATATATATATGTATATATATATAAAGGAACGCTCTAAGTCTCTGGTGTGGTGTCAGACTTATCCAGCAAAGCACTGTCGGTTTCTAGTATCAAGTCTTTCACCAGGTATATGATGCAATGACAAAATGTCTTGCACAAGGTTGGGTAATGTAAGAACATGGTTATCTTTTTGGTAGTTTTCCCCACTGGCTATGAAAGAGGATATGTTACTGCTAGTGGTCCATAATTGTACAAGGCATTGGTTAGAAAGTGATATAAGGTGTATAATGGATAAAGATGTCGATGGCTGACGAACTCCTTAGTAATCTGATGTGAGGAGTTGCACCACAATTTTAACATGTTATTTTGACATGGTGCTAGAACAACGAACAAAAAAAAAAAAATCTTAGAATGTTTCGTTCCTAAGTGGTTATACCTTATGGTGGGGTATGTCGATTATCGGTATGGAGAATCGTGGCTATTGACAAAGTTTTGAGAATTCAAGCCAAAAGGGAGGATTGTTAGGTTTTGGCTCATATTCTCGGATTAACCCAATTGAACCAAACGAAGTTGGAATGGTGTTGTTTGATTAAGGTTTGAAGACTAGAAGAATGGAAGAATGAAGCAAACCGATGTGGGTTGTGCTGTGACTTTGACAGCTGTTCCTATAGTGGTATGGTGCTGTGTGGTTTTAATAGCGGCAATAACAACGGTTGGGATCGTTTCAACGTATGGATTACCGTTCTAAGCTATGTAATTTCCGGTGATTGTAACGATGTAGGGTGCGGCTGGCCAACATATGACCCGAACTATGTAGAGCAAAAGAACAACATGTAACATAAGAGAGAGTGTAGTGATATCTGAGGGAGACCCTAAGGAATATTTGGAGAGGGATCCGGGGAAATATCAGTGGATCAAGTTAGAGATCCGTGGGTGATATTCACGGGAGACCTAGGAGATATTGTGGGGTACTCAGTGAGGATCTTATGAGTGTTCTGAGCTGAGAGTTATGTTGTAAAACTCGGTTGTGAGCTTTGGGACTTGGTGAGGTTCTGTGTTTTGAGGTTAAGGTATGAGAGAAAATCCTAGAGTATATGATTGTAACAATTTATCATATAGTGGAACTTTCTCTATAATCCTAACGGCCTGTGGTTTTTTACTCGATTTGTGTTTTCCACGTATATCATGTGTTGTGATTATTTTATTTTCTCTCATATATTTTTATGCTATAGATATTATTAATTGCTATGAGTTATGGACGAATATTAGGCATGTCGCTTCCATATTCATCGATTCAAATCCCCAACAGTATGTGTTTCAACAATACTCCCAAATGACTCCCTTAATAATTTATTATTATTATTTTGATGTTTTACTTTCTAATTATTATTGTAAAACAAATTACTCAATGGATAATAAATGTTGTTAGGATTTAAAATTTAAATATCTTGTGCTTTTCAAAAATTAAAATAAATTTAAATATGTGGAGTCCACTTAAGGGGGGCTGAAGCCATCTCATAATTAAAGGAGTGAACTCCACCAAAACACATTTAAGGGAGTCTTTAAGGGACCTGTTGGAGCTACAAAAATACAGCTTCTCCCTTAATTAAGCTAAGGGGGGTCTTCAAGGGAAACTGTTAAAGATGCTCTTATACCCAATAAAAATTAAGGAGTCAAAGTTACATCAAATTAATTTGTAACATCAATGTCTAATTATTCATTTATTCTAATCCATTGGTTTGGAAGAGTGAATGAATAAAGAGTAAATGATAACTATATATTGGATTATTTGTAATGGAAAGTTGAATGTTGAAGTCACACTGGATCTTGTATAACCTCATCGTTAATGAATACTGGATCATGCTATTTATAGAGATGGTTACTAATCATTGGATTCTAATTTAAGTTTCAACAAAAATCAAAAGTTTGATTTTTTTTTCTTTTTCTTTTTCTTAAAAAAAAAAAAAAAAAAAACTAAAGAAAACAGTGTTATTTTATTACTCTATTATGTCACTAGTAATGGAGGAAAAATGGACCGGTATGGCCTGGCCTGGCCCGGCAAGGGAGTGCTAGGCATGGGGACGAAGTAGGTCGGGAAGCATGGCCACATCAGGCTGTGCTAGCAGATGGGCCAGGCCGGCCTGCGGCCTAAACATGCCGATCTTTTTTTTTTTTTTTTTTTTTTCAATTCAATTACATATAAAATAAATAAATAATTAATCAATTGTTTGTTTGTTTTTTTTAATATTTATTTATTTTTTCCTATTTTATTTATTTTTTAAAATTAAAAATTTATTTATATTTTAATATTTTAAGTTAAAAATTTATTTATTATTTTAACTTATGTATTTTAATTTTTAAGTTTAAAATTTATTTATTGTTTTATTTTATGTTAAAAATTTATTTCTTATTTACTCTAGTCTAATGAGTAATGAAATAAAATGTAATAAATAGATTAAATTATATTTTATTTATTTACTAAAATTATTAAAAGAATAAATAAAGCCATAAAAATGTAAGAATTAAGAAAAAGCTGAATTTTATTTACTTATTCACAATTTAGTTTACATGATATATGATTGCCTTCTTAAAAACCTTTTCAAGAAAAACCCATTGGGATAACAACTTGCTAAGGGAAAAAGAATGCAATCGAATTACAAAATTACAAATACATGTAATATTAAAAATTTTAAATTAAGTCTTCAGTCCTAGTGGTTACTGTTGGAATCGGAATCCCCTTCGAAGCATATGTTAGAAAAACCTTGAATTAGTTCTTCATTCACCTGTTGATGCTGCATCCTCACCTCTACATACTCCAAATCATTAAGGCATGTTAATACCTCTACCATCTCAGGGGTAAAACAAGAACTTCTAGGTTCGATATATTATACGTTCACTGGTGCTAAATGCATTTTCTGAACAAACATTGGACATAGGAATGACGAGTATGTCCCGTGCTAGTTGGGACAATACTAGATAACTCTTGGTATGGTTTTTTTTTTTCCATAATAATAGCATATCAAGTTCTTAGAAGTCCTCTTGATAGGCTATGTCGAACTTAGTTTCAAAGAAAGTGTTCAGTTCGCAACATTAAGATGATGGAGATGAAGATGAAGATGAAGATTCTTGGTTGCTGATTAGGATTCTCATACTTCTCTTCATCAGTCAGGTGTCCGATTGTTCCGACCGTTTCATGTTTCTGCCGCTAAACCTACGCTTATAAAAACGATAAACTTCGAACACCTTGGATTGTAAGTTAGTAAAATTCTAAGTAAAATCTAAATACAAGTAACCACCAATAAATCCGGTAAAAGTTTTTAAACTATTTAAGTTAGTCCTATGATCTACTATACAACATAAGGCATAGAGTAAAGGAATTTCAGACCAGTATTTTTAAAAAAATTTCACCATCACCACAACTGCAGTGCTTAAGATGGCATCATCTCTTTAAAAGTACAAAATTTCAGATATTTCTAAAATTTGATGAAATGCAAGATGAGATGTGGGGTAATTGACCCCGGAAAGAAGTATAGTTGAATCGTAAAAAACCTTTAAGAATTTAATAAAAACTTCTACCACATTGATGTGTAAAACCGTGTTATAAAAACCTAACTCGCAAGTGCACGAATCGTGAGATAAGTACATCGACAAGTAGGGATCGTTCCCACAAGGAAAATTGATTTATCAATTATAACTAATCCTAATTATAGCTAATCAATTAAAAGTATCCAAGAGATTTTGATTGAGTGATTGATTGATTTAGAACTAAATTAAACTACGAAAGCAATTTAACAAAGAATTGGTGAATGTGATCAAGTGATGGAAAACTAGGTAACCCTTGCTCCCTATATGCAATATTCAATGTTCATCAACTAATTCCATTAAATAGATTCAATCCAGATTCTCATCTTAAATATGGTATTACCTTAATTCCTCGGGAGTTAACCATGTGTTCTCAATCACAACTCACCCTCGTTAAAGGTGTAAGCCATCACCAAGAACCCATTAAGTGCAAGAATTATTGAACCAAAATTGTCTCGTAGTAATTCCTTTGTCGAGAACAATCATACTCATTCAATTGAAAAGTAATTAAGACAATCTAAATTCCTCTAGCGCAATCTCAATTTATAAATTATCGAAACCCTAGACAAGTATCAATAAATTTCCATTAAATTAATACAAGTCAAGAGTAAGACATATAATGAATTGAACAAATCTAAATCTAAATTGATTAATAAAAATATGGAGTTTGAATCATAGCATAAGCATTATATAGTTTCACATCGATTCCCTAGTATGAAGTTAGTTACACATTATAGAATTTGAAAGACAAAAGATAGAAGAGATAAAACCCATTGAGGCCTTCAATGAATTCTTCAAATCTTCGATGTTGAAATCTTCTTTGTCTCCAAATCTTCTCTCTGTAAAGATGGAAGAAAGGATTGAGTAAGGGTTTTCTGTTCCCCCAAAAGTCGCAGTTGAAATCTTTAAATAGGCTTCTTTTTAAAATAGGTTAGTCAGAGTCCTGAAAGAAACAAGTTTCCGCATGACCGCCCCTTGGACTGCTCCCTGGGCAAGGAGCATGAGTAGCGGCCGAGAACTAACGCACGACTGGGAGTGAATGCTGGCTAGACCGCTTGGGAGGCATGTGCCTGACCGGCGGAAATTATTGATCCTTCCTCTGTTGCTGACCGCTGGCTGGACCGCTTATAAGGCACTGCATGGCCTGCAGAATTTCTTAGATCTTTCTGCTGCTGCTGATCGCTTGCTAGACCGCTTAGAAGGCGTTACATGGCCGGCGGTCTGGACTATGGCAAAAGACAATTTTGCCCTTTTTAACACTTTTTGACTCCAATTCATCTGCAAATGAATTCCTCTGCATTACTAATGAAAACATCCTACATAGACTCAACAAACACATCAAACCACCAAAAATGACTCGAAAGACAGGCAAAATACATAGGACAAAGGGCGAAATATAAGCATAAAATTAGACTAATCAAATACCCCTAAACCTATCTTTTGCTTGTCCTTGAGCAAAACCTAAAAAACCTCAACTAAAAAGAAAAACTAAATCCTAACTAAGCCACTTTCCTAGGGAATGCGATAACATTGAGCACATGCGACAAGCCTTTAAACCTCTAGGTGTCCCTAGTAGGAGGAGTTTTGTCTCCTGAGGGTTCTCATCTATGACACCCACAAACATATCCCACAAAAACCAATCATTTGAGATGCAATCGATTTGTGCCTATACTGAAACAATGCATGCAAAAGCCAAAAAGTAAAGACTAACATTAAGTCGCAAAACTGACTGCATGGCTCAGTTTTTATTGAAAAGCCCAAACTCAAGATACTTAAGCATCAAAAACACATTCGCCGAATGCCATTAGATGTAATTCGCCTCAACTCTAATTCTCACAAGATATCGCTCATATTTTCACACGGAACCTAGGCAAATTCACTCATCAAGCATATGTGAAAGAAGTTATGCACAAGAAATTTCAAATTATAATCGCATATAAATATCTCATTGAAAGAACGCTTGATTTGCATGCAAAAGATCTCTTGAAAAGAATCAAACATTATGAAAAAGATAAACACATGATGCGTTTCTACTTTCCTAGCAAGGATAACCAGCAGATCAATTAGGCTTTTCATAAGGTTGTAATGGGGCTATTGGGCAAAGGTAAAGAAAGAACGGGTAATAGGAATTCACAAACCTAGGATCATCCAATGAAAGCTTTCAATTACCTTTATGGCTTAGTACGAGCTTTTAAGTCTTCATTGACTTTCATTGTAAGTGGAATAATGCCACTCACCATCTACTTTAGTCTCACAATTCTCCATCCTTTCTTGCCAACTCTTTCAAGAGTAGGTGCAATAACTCAAAGTTATTGACTTATTGTAATCTTTAAAATCCTTTCTCTGATTCTCACTACTCACCTTTCATTTTGGTGCAAAATATTATTATTATTATTATTTTATTATTTTTATTTTTATTTTATTATTATTTTTAGTATCAGAGATTTACAACACTTTGCTTAATTCAGACAACATTTTTGGATTGAATGCAGCTCCTTATCGGTCTTAGATCAATTTCTACCCCCTTCTCGTGCATAACTATTGTATTTCCTTCACATTCTCAAAGCATGATCCCAAGCTATATGGTATGGAAAAATTATAGGTTTACTTGGGTTACAGTTAATAAGGTGAAGAAAGAAAAAAGCTATACAGTGTTTGGCTTCAAACAGGGCAATGGAGCAAACACATAAGGTAGGAAATATTTAAGGCCTTTTAGGTAGTTCAAACACACATAGTCTAACATCACTCCCACTGGCTCATCTTACTCAAGATAAAAAATTATCAAGTGCAATCTTTTATGATGTATGTTCTATAATGCTCAATGTTCAACCTATAGAGATCAAATTTACTGCTAAGAACCTACCAAGTGTTTAAAGAAGTAGAAACAAAATATCCCTCATAATATGTCATTTATGCACGCTTTTTGGCTTAGTGAACTCACAAGGGCAATCTCCACTATTAATCTTGACTATCCAACTAAGCATCTTGTCCATTATCACATCAAGAGCATGCCATAAATTTTAAAAATTGCAATGCAATACTTTAAACGGAAAAATGCTAGTTTAAACCCAGTGATTAAAGCATATCATTTCTTAGGCACATACCAAAGCATCTCATCAAGGTCCAAGTAAGAATGACAGACTCTACAAACAACAAAAACTTGACTCAAGATTCAAGATTCAAGACTCAAACGTCTCACCCCCAAACCTAAACTCGACATTGCCCTTAATGCTGACAATCAAGAAAAGAAAAGAGGTGAGAGACACGCTAAGGAAAAACCAGAAATAAGATTGCAATAATCAAACAAACAACAGAAATATCCAACAAGAAAAGAAAAGAAAACAAAAGAAACTAAAAGTTCAAAAAGAAAAAGAAAATCATATTCTGCTAATCTCCTCCGCCCTTATTGGAAAGATGAAGTATCTTTGTGCCTTGGTTGGAGTCTATCTAGCCTTCCTATATCGGCTCCTCATCATTAAAGTTCATCAACGGAGTGCTCTGATCAAACTCTCTTGGCTAGAAATCAGACCCACCGGCCTCATAGTACGAATCAAGAAACGAAGCCTGGGACGGCGCACCATTGCCACTAGCTACAGAAAACCGGCTAGCCATTAACGAGCGCAGCTCCTCTATGTTCGTCTTGACAGTGTCAAAACGAGTGTTCAGATGTCCCTCAAACTCTCCAAAACGAGATATATGTGATTCCGCATGGCCTGCAAAAGAGTACCAAATGGGTCACCTCTTGGCTGGACAACACTTGGTCTTGTCTCCTCTATGGGTTGATCCTGAAGCCGTGCTGCTTGCTCTTCCCTACGACATCTTCTGGCAGCATATCTACCAAGGGGCTCTAAACCCCGAAGGACTAACTGCTGGTTCCATGCAGTCTTGTTTACCATAGATGGCTTAACGGGCTCCAACCCAACACTCATATCAATATCGGTCTGCTAACAAAAAGCCGTGATCAAACACGGAAATACCATGGACTGATCATCATGCAAAACGACATCAAGGATGGCATTAAAAATCATGCGACCAATGTTGATTGTGTCACCAGTCTTCAAGCGATGTAACATACGCGCCTGGTAAAAAATAATCTCTGAATGGTGCTGAGATGGTAGCAGTGAGTATGTCAGAAAAAGGTTCCAGAAAGCAACATTTACATGCGTATCTCACTGAAATAGTCTCACTACCAGTTCCCACTGGTCAAGTCCATCCGATCTAAGTACTGCAGCTAATCTCCTTTTGTACTGGTCAATCTCCTTAATGAACTCTATCCCAGCTCCGCCATTAATCACAACCTCTGGAGCGTCAACGAGCTGGTTTATGGCCTTCGGGGTAATATGGACCTCAACCTTGAACTAAAACTGGGCCCCTAGCTTGTAACCTATCTACTACGGCATTGGCATAATATTCCGCCACAATATTTCTGTTTGATCTTAGCGACCGAGCGACATATCCACCCCAACGACGGTTTGCTACCACTGTTGGAATAGGTGTCTGTAGCAGGCTGGAGACATCAATGCCTCTTTCTACAATCCAAGGCCGTCCTAGAAACTTGCTGAAACGACCCTTGAAATCCTTGTGCTGCGCTTGCCTTGGTGCTACCTGTCTTTTTCCTTTATCGACTGAAATAATCCAATGACGCTTTCCTAAACGAGTTTTCACCATCTGTATAAAAACAACTCATAATAAACTCACAAGAAAATCTATTTCAAAAAAAATCCGGTAGCACTTTGTTTAAAAAGTTCACGCTAACAACACACAATTCATGCCATATAGTTAAAATTTCCCAAACACAAATTCATAGTTCATCATACTTTCTCAAGTAAAACTTAGTGTTCCCAATAGTTCATGGCATCAATTCATCAAAGCCAAACATCCACATTCTCATTCTTAATTAAATTCGAATTCCACATATACCCAGTTAAAAATCTAACCAACAAAATGCATAAAAATCATAAATAATTCAAACAATTGAAACCCAATGGTTAAGAAAGTATGGAATCCGAAATTGGAGCACAAAGTTTCTCTAAATCACTCTAAATTACAATGTAAATCATGGTAAGCATAACTTGATTGAATATAGTATTAAAATCAAGAAGAGAGTGAGAAAAGAGACATACCTTGATCTTGGATGAGAAAAAAAAAAGTAACAATGGAGGTTTTGAGGAGAAGAGAAGGGAAGAGAAAAGAAGAGGGAAGGGAGAAGAAGAATTCGGGCGGCAGCGGTTTGGACTTTTGAGTCCAACCGCAATGCAATAGTGGTCCTTAAATAGAGCCAAAAATTTTACCCTACCGCCGGTCAGATACTTTACCTAGGAGGCGGTTTGGGAGGCGGTCTGGGAGGCGGTCATGCACAATGTTGCTTACCTTGGTTGAAACGCATTGATTCATTTATTTTCTCAAGGCCTCATCTACCGGCGGCCAGACATTGTGACTGAGAGGCGGTCTACCCGGTGCTCAACTCTAGCCGATCATGTCTGGATTTACCGCCAGCCAGACACTATGCCTAAGAGGCGGTCTACCCGGCACTCTACTTCAGCTGTGCAATTCTCTATTTACTGTAGGCCAGACACTATGCCTAGGGGGCGGTCTGGGTGGTGCAAATTTAAAATTTTTCTTTAGTCAGACTTGAACTTGCACAATTTCAAAAAGCACACATAAAACACATCTGCACCCAACCTAACATAATAACATATTCGTGCACCCCCAAACCTGAATTGAATAACACTTTTCAATAAGCTCAAATCCAACAAAAATAATATTCACTTAGGTCCGAAAGTGCTCGAGACTCACACTAATTATCGACTCGACACGAAACAAAGGAGAATAGTAAAGAAAATAATACCTGGGTGGGTTGCCTCCCACCGAGCACTTTATTTAACATTTGGGCAAGACACACAGGAGCCTTACGGCTCACAGAAATGGATCCACTTCAAGGTAGATTCCATAGGAAAACCTCCAAGATAAGGCTTTAGTTTATGTCCATTTAATTTTATGTTACATGCCATATCAAATTGAAGTTACATGCTAGTGTCGGTTCTTAAGTTACATGCTAGATCAAATTGAAGTTACATGCCAGTTGGTTGTGAAGTTACATGCCAATTGATTTTCAAGTTACATGTTAATTGATTTTCAAGTTACATGCTAATTTAATTTCAAATTACGTGCGAGTTGAGTACCGACTATTCGGAGTTACATGCCTTTCAAGTTACATGCTTGTTGTGTTTCAAGTTACATGTTCTTCGTGTTCTAAGTTACATGCCAATTGGTTCTTAAGTTACATGCCAGTGTATTTTTAAGTTACATGCCAGTTTATTTTTAAGTTACATGCTAGTTAATTCTTAAGTTACACGCCAATGTATTTTTAAGTTATATGCTAGTTGAATCTTAAGTTACATGCCAGTTTATTTTCAAGTTACATGCTAGAGTTGCATGCCAATACATAACTTACATGCCAGTACAAACAACTAAATCCACGTGGCATGTAACTGGGAATACTATTAGCATGCCAGTAACTATACAAATTGATTGAAACCAAACACAAACTAGTATCAACAAAATTAGACATAGAATACTTGTCCAACATTCAACATACTTTCATGAGTAACATGATAATTGCACTATGCTAATTGTATATCTTCCTAAGAAGCATTTTCACACTGATAATGAAGTAAGAGTTTTGTACAAAGCATTTACTACTACTCTATCATCTAGTGCTTTGTATATCCCATTGCTCATAACCTGCATATTCACCAAACACTATATTAATCAAGTAGTTCAATTAAGAAAAAAAAATCATCAAATTATCAAACAATGTAAAAAATTTATCAAAAACCCTACACAACTTCATTTTGCAGTTCATTGACACCATATCAATTGCTACTCCTGACAGGCTCAGTCCTTTCATTCAAAGTCAGCTTTAGAGAGTAATCCATTCTCACTATTCTTAAAATTTCACCCCCCCAAATGTCTAGTTAACTTACTAGTCATAATTTATGTAGTCACTATTAGAGTAAGATCTATTCCCATTCAAAAAGTTTACTTGTATAGATGAAGACACTGATATAAGAGACTCTTTTGAATGCATAATTAAGTTTAGGATGCATAATTCAGTTGATAACGACAGACGGTAGATTTACAAGCTTTCATTAGTTGAGAAGGAAACAAAACTGTGGTTTGTGTTTGTTTGTGGTTCAGCTTTGATTTTTTGTTACATTGCTTGAAATCTAATCACAAGAAATAGAATAGCTAGGAATCTGGGTACTCCATTGTTGCATTATTTAAATCCTGAAATTATAAATTCTGTTATATTGTAGTTAGTATCATTTTTTTTTTGCACACAAGATTCTTTAAGAAAGTACATAACAATAAACAGCAGCTAATGCAGAACTATAAAATTCATATCCTAATGCAATTAGAAACATTAGAACACATTATAGAACAAATCCAATATTCTCTAATCCAAAAATTCCAAACAACCAAATAAAAAGTTCTCATACTCAACAGTAAACGCAAGAACAAAATGTTTAACCCATACTTCCATAATATTACTATGATAGCTAATCAATCAATCATTCCTCTTCGACTATTTTCCCTTTCTCACTAACGTAGATACTGTCAAAACAAATAATTTTGCAAAACAAGATCCCGATTACACATTGAAAAGCAATTAAAAATCAATCCAAAGCAAACCTAAGAATTAGATGTGTGGATTCGGCGACTGCGGCAACTACGATGATAAAGGTTCGAGGCGACGACAACAACAGCTATGCGACCTCTTCTCTTCCTATCTCTCTTTGCAGCGACGACAACAGAGGTGCGAAGGCGCGAGTGGCAGCGACGACGACTAGCAGTGATAACGACAGCGGTTTCACGGCGACGACGACAGCGGTTTCACGGCAACGACGATCTCTCTCTCTCTCTTCCCTTCTCTCTCTTTTCTCTTTTCTCTTGATCGTTTTACACTTTTACTGATGGGTGGTTCCCACCCTAATAAGATGCCTCCTTTTTATCACCCACCCACCCACTGAAAGACCTTTTTTATTTTTTATTTTTTTTATTTTTAAAAATTTCAAATTTAAGAGTATTTCTGTCCAAAAGTGGTAAAAAGTGATGAAAACAATAAAAAATAAAAGTTATAGCTAAAACCAATAAGTCCATAAAATTTTTGGCTCTTTTTGAATTCACCCCAATATATATAAGTCAATACAAATACCTTGTTTTTCAAAAAAAAAAAAAAAAAAGATATATGAAAACTTGATTTGTTGCAACCGGATTCGATTAAACTCAGAATTTCTAAAGCTAATGAAAGAATTAAAGTTCTTTATACAATCAAATACCTACAAAAGTAACAAAAAACATTTTCATATTCCAATTTTTTTTTTTTTAAAACAAAGTACTTGTTTTTTGAGTTTTTATTATTTTATTATTTTTTTTAAATATATACATTTGTATGATCCCTAAAAATCAAGCTTATTCATAATTTTTTTTTCTTAATTGTTAGTCTTGTTTGAGAACGGAGATAGAAAGTTAGAGACATATATTGGAGGAGAGAGAGTTTAATATGGTAATTAAAATTTTAGGAAAGGGTGTTTAATGTGTAATATTTAATCTAATGATTTATGAGAGATAATTTTTTTTTTAATAATTTAATTAAAAAAAAATTACTCATCGGATGAATTCAAAGGCTATGATGATTCGTTCTAACTTTTATTACAATAAAATAAAGTGTCTTTAGAAATTTATTTTTACAATGGAGTGTCTTTAGAATATGAATATGGAAAAGATAAAAAAGGATAATTGTGGAAAAAAAATGAAGTGTCTTTATAAATTTTTTAAAATTTAAATTTTGAAAATGGAGCGTCTTTACAAAAGAAGTGTAAAAAAAAAAAAATAGATTGTCAAAAGAAACTCTCATATATAATAATTGTTAAGGTAGAATGATTCTTATGCCCTTTTTTACACTTTTGAACATCTTACAAAATAAATAAATACAAGGAAAAAAAAAAGTAAATAGGAAATTATGGAATATTATGGGTTGTTTAATTTGGTTGATTGACAAATAAAGCAGATGTAAGGTGTACAGGTGACAACTGTAACAGAATTCAAACACTATTAGCAAGCCATGAAGCAAAATGAGCGCAACCATTGGTTTCCTAAATTCTTTCACTGCCACAGAAAAAAATAGGATCAAGAAAACCCAAACACTATAAAAACACATGGAATGTGTAACCAAATTTCGTCTCACAATAACATTCTTGATTTCATCTCTTGTTCATCTGAAACCTGTCCCTCTTTCTCTCTCTCACTGACAGAATCTGAATTTTTACAGAGAGAAAGAGCTACGTATAAAGAAAACATGGGTGCTTGCGCTAGCATTCCAAAGAGCATGAAGGATGAGGCTGCAGCGCCCGAACCAGCTCAGGAGGAGCAGGCTGTTAAAGCTGTTGATGAGTCCACCACCGCTAGTACTAATGTTGAGGAGGTTAAAGTTGAACAAGAGGAAAAGAAGGATGATGAGACCAATAAGCAGTCTCTTGGGTCATTACTCAAGGAGGATGAAGCTGCAGTTGAAGAAGCTGCACAAGAGAAGCCCACGGAGGAAGCACCAGAGAAACCTAAGGAGGAAGTTGCAGTTGCAGACGCACCAGCACCAGCAGCAGTACCTGAGAAGGAGCCCAAGGAGGAAAAGACTAATTAGATTTTACAAAGGCCAAGGATAAAGAGGACTTATTGAAAATACAATACATGTTGTATGTACACCCTTTGTTGAAATTGATTCATTAATTGTGGGGTGGCCAATTTGTATCATCTTATTTTTGTTTTGCAGACAATTATATTCTTTCTATTGTTTTACAAAAAAAAGAAAAAAAGAAAAAAAAAATTGATTTGAAGGTTTCTCTGGTCTGGTATAAAAGGACTCTGCAATTTGCATGCATGCATATTTATGATTGATCAATTTGGTAACATTCATAAATATTTGCAAACCCTAAAAAAGATAAAGGGTACAGTTCTCATGAAAATCTAAAACAACAAATTGTAAGTCTAAAATAATCCTAGATTATATATGTAAAATGAACTCAGATGTTCAAGGAGGCATTAATGGTGCGTTAGGATGCGCTTTTAGTTCACAATTTTTGAAATTAAATAAACTTTTATGGAAAACATTTGAGAAAAATTATAAAAAAATTATTTACGGGTTTTGATCTTATTTCATTTTTTTAGTGTTTAATTTTTATATTTTTAAAATTAGAGAATATTTAGAAAAGAATGAAAATGTAAAACTGTTGGTTTGTCATTTTAATTAAAGAAATGGAGGTAGAGCCAAATAAACTCTGAACTCATTTGGATTTGGAAGATAAAAGACTTATAAATGGTTTGGGTGAGAGTAGCCCGTGAGAAATTAATTTGCATCAGATAATGGGAAGAAAAACAAGAAAAATGATGACAATAATAATAATAATAATAATAATAATAATAATAATAATAATAATAATAATAATAATAATAATTGAAGAACTTGAAAAATTTTCAAATTGTGTTTATAAGCAGATTTCATTAACTTATCATCTAAAAAAAAATCGGATCAAAATTCATTAAAATCAATGGATTTTATCAAGATTATTACTTCATGTCAAAATAGAGGAAATGGGGCAAAATAGCACATTTTTAAACATTGACTTGTGTAACTATCTCCACATTAATAAGTCTTGTTTTAATAGTACTAAAAAGGGTGTTAAAACCAAAATGCCGCCATTTATTATTATTATTATTTAACATTTTTAATTTCTACATATTTCTCTTTCTTCCCATCTCTCAAACGATCTCTCTGTTCTCTCTCTCCTTATCCTCTCAAACAATCTCTCAATCTCTCTCTTTCTTCTAGATCTCACCTCTCTCAAACGATCTCACCTCTCTCAAGTTCCTTTTTTTTTCACCTTCATTTTCTAAAGAACAAACACTTCAACTGCAACAAATGAGAAAGAGGGAATCGACGGGGACGACTACTACGGCATCGGCAAACAACCGCAAAGACTTCAACGGTAGCCATAAGACTCCGATGACATGTCGACGAGAGTTCTCAGCCACAAACAGCGGCGATTGAAGGCATTTTTGGAAAAAAGTCTTTTGTTAGGGTTTTGTTTTCAAATTTGATTTTGTTGATTTTGAGATATTAATTTCATTTTGGTTAATTTTGAGTTTTCAATTTAGTTTTTATTGTGAATTTGTTGTTAATTTGATGTGAATGGTGAATTTGTTGAATCTGAATAGAGTTTGTTTGAATCTGAAATTGGTGATTTTGGGTTTGTGTTAGCTTGAGAATGTTGTAGATTTTTTTTTTAAGTGTTACTTTTTTTGAGCAACAAGTTCTTTTACGGATTCGCTGGCAAAAAAAGGGTCTGATGGTGAGGGGGATATTATTAGCTGGAGTTTAGAATGATGAGGATCGTCTCCCTATCTTTGTTCATTTCCCCTATTTGTTTTCTTTTTCTTCTGTTGTTTCTGTAGGTTTTGTCCTGCTTTTTTCAACCGCTTTTCTTTCGGTGTCTGGTTCTCTGTGTTGTTGCTTCCTTGGTTATCTTTTAATAAAACTTTACTTCTAAAAAAAAAGAGAATGTTGTAGAGAATAGCTACAAATCAAGAACCAAATCAAATAGTTATTATGTAGCTTTACAACTTGAATTCAAAAGCTAACTAAGTACCAAGATTTATTCAAAACTAACAACTCTATACTTATTCAAAGCTGAAAACTGACTAACAACTAATTTCGAGACTTATTTGTTCCATTTCGAGATTTATTTATGATTACCCGAGACTTATTTTGCTTATTCAAGACTTATATGTATACCCTAGACTTATTACGATTATTCGAGACTTGTGCGTTTTCAATACTTATTCATGCATTTTCGTGACTTAATTGTTTCATTTCGAGACATATTAATGAATACCTGAGACTTATTACGATTATTCGAGACTTAATTCACATGTTTTTGAGACTTAATTCACAAATATTCGAGACTTATTACTGTGTTTTTTTTTTTTTTTTTGGATACTTACCGGTGTATGTGAAGTTTTACAAAAAAATTGTTGAGACGAGTCCATGTGAGAGGAGAGGAAGAAAGAGAGAGATCATATGAGAGGATAGGGAGAGAGAGATCGTGATGTAGGAGTTATATATATTGTAATTGGGTTTGGGCTTATTTTGGGTTTATATTAGACTTGGGCTTTAGGTGTGAGTGTTGTATATATATGCTGGTCTGTGTATGTTGTAAATGCAGTTGAATATTTGTTCATTTTTTGAGAAAGAAAACATAGAGGAGAGCTCTCTTCTCTTTGGCCATGGATTTGGCTTGAATTTTAGCTTCCTACTACGTCAAGTGGTATCAGAGCCACGGTTACGTTCCAATGGCGGTCACTGGCGACAGAAGAAAGCGAACACTCTTCACGAAGATCAAGAGTGCTATCGGACAAGTAGCGGCAATCTCGAATCGCGCTTCGAGAGGGGTTATGTCCAGACCTCGGCGGCAGTTGATGGTGGCCAGAATTTTACTCCGACATTGTTGTTTAGCAGCCCAAGTGATCGGAGAAGCGAATATCGATGGTGGAGTCATCACCATCTCACAGGTATCACCATCTTCAACCTCCATCTCCACCATTTTCTTCACATCACCATCTTCACACCACTAACCACATACCTATCAACCCATTGAATTCAATTATCTGTGACAAACACAGACCCAAAATCTCAATCCCATCAACCAATTCACATCCACTCACACGGACCATACCAATAACATGTCCATTATCCATATCATCACCCACCTCAATCTCCATCTTATTCAACCCATTCTCACACACACATACGCAGACCAAATCAACCTCCATTAACTAATTCTTCAACCCATTCACACATACCAAATCAATTTCAAAGCCACCATATGCGAGAAACCCACAAAACCCCAAACGACAAATTCGACAATACCTTTGAAAATCAATTCGAAACCATTAAAACCGGTTCCCATTTCAGCCTTGAAACTCACTGTCCTAGCCAATTTCGTTATCGCCAAAATGCAATCAATCCTATATGTGAAACCCAATCCACCAAAATCCATCTTCAACCACATAGCATGGCTTCAACTGATTCCGAGATCAAAAGGCAACTGAAAACTCTTGCGATCGAAAGTAGAGGCATTTGTGAGTCCCAGTTATCAGACGTTGCGTCAAATGAGATAAACAATAACAAACAAATTACTTCTTTGTTGTTTGATTTGGCTGAGAACACATCAAACTGCTCTGCACCCAATTCCAATTATAAACCTAGGCCCACTTTGCATAAAAATTGACCCACAACACTTATAGATATGATGCAATTTGTAGCTCAGTGGTTTGATTTTGAGGAAAATTTGATGGATGAAAGTGCTGAGAGTGAAAGAATTAATAGAATTGAGAATGAGTTGAGTAAAAATGAGATAGGTAATGATGGCTTTAGTGATGAATTAGGAGACATAATTGTTGATTGTGATAATAGTGTTCAAGAAAAGCTTGTTACTTCTTGTGATGTGTTGGGAGACATAGTTGTTGAGTGTGGGAATAGCATTCAAGAGAAGCTTGTGGATTGTTTTGATGTTTAAAATGTAGGGGAGAATGTTAAAAATGTGGAGGAAGATGGTAAAATTGTGCTGTCAATTGCATCCGATTGGTTCAATTTTGAGGAAGGTGAAAATGATTGTTGTGATGTGTTGGGAGACATAATTGTTGATTGTGATAATAATGTTCAAGAAAAGGGGAGTCATGAGCAATTTGGAAGCCAATCAATGGGTAATTCACAGTCAGTTATCAGATATTTAACAGAGGGTGAACTTGTTTTGCTGAGAAGTGAGATCAATGTCAAGAATCTAACTAATATCACAGAGGAAATTGGTCTTGGAGATGCAAGTTTTGTTGTTCGCACAATTGTTAGCACTTTGAGCGTTGGGTTTGAGAATTTCAAGTCCAAAGGGGTAAGGCGATGCCAATGGCAAATAGCTTGGTCATTTCCCGCATTCCGTTGGACGATTGTTTTGGTACCACTATGGATTTCAGATGAGCTTCGGAGAGACTTCTTAGTTGGATTCTACCACTCCCACAAGCCAAATAGGGGACTTCGCTCCATTGTTGTTCTCCTACGTCATCTCTCGCGTGCTTCAATCGAACTCGAGGTCGAGTTCTTTTCAAAGAAAGGGTGACTGATGTAGGAGTTATATATATTGTAATTGGGTTTTGGCTTATTTTGGGTTTATATTAGACTTGGGCTTTAGGTGTGAGTGTTGTATATATATGCTGGTCTGTGTATGTTGTAAAGGCAGTTGAATATTTGTTCATTTTCTGAGAAAGAAAACATAGAGTAGAGCTCTCTTCTCTTTGGCCATGGATTTGGCTTGAATTTCAGCTTCCTATTGCGTCAAATTGTTTGAGAGAGAGAGAGACAGAGAGAAATATACAAATTTTAAAAGATAAAAAATAAGTTGGGTTTGGTCTGATCACTTACTTTAATGCTATTAAAACAGGACTTATTAATGTGGTACTATTTGAACAAGACCTCCCTAAAAAAAAGTGCTATTTAATTTTTGAACCCTATTAAAATAAGACATTCTTTAAAAGACGATATATTGTTGGGGAAAGTGCCTTAAAAACACATGTTGTTAATCTTCTTGTTGAATTAATAATTAGATTGACATTCTATTATATATTTGTGTACATTTAATGTTATTAATATTGTATTAATAACATAAAATTCCATGATTATTAAATGTAATATTAAACATAGTATATAAGTTGTTATATACATGAGGATTATGTTTAATATAATAATCTTAATTGTCTGTAATTAATAATTAAAGTTGGGATCTTTAATTTATTAAAATTACTAGTACGGTTCATTCCTATTAAGAATGGAACGGTTTTATCCGAACTGTTGATGTGGTGACATTAGAATGAAGGTACTTTGTATAATAAGATTATACAAGACGTGGACACGATACATTGAAATCTTTAATAATCTCCATATTGAAACAAAGTATTCTTTTTTATCAATCAGATAGTCATATATGAAATGATCTTAATCTTGAGTATTTAATAGACTCCTACTTATAAAGTTGTGTTTTTTGACTTACTCGGTATAGTTTGCTCAAATTGCCAAACCTAAAACCTTGTAACTTGGAGATATGATGATATACTTAGCTAGGAATGATAATATACAAGGTGGAATCCATTCCTTCTTAATTGAAGTAGACAAATGGTTCTCTTGAGTAAATGATTCGGGTCATGAACAATAGAGTGCTCAATTTATGATAAGATCATAAATAGTTGTTCATTAAAGAATCACGAGCACTCAAGGATAAATATGTAATTGAGAGGTCAACGGATTTGAACCTAGCTCAAATTACGAACTTGTGTATAGAGGATTGATCTATATCTAATGATTATATCAATGGGCTGTTCGATTCCTATTTGAGTAATCAATTATATAATGATAAGAGTGCAGTTCCTGTTTTTTAGTGGAATAAATATGGAATTAATAAATATAATATTTAATTAAAGATTTTAATTAAATATTGAAGATTTAGCGGAGCTTGAAATTATAGGTCCATGTATCCTCATGCCATCTCCATAACACTGTATTGAACATTAACGCATACTGAGATTTAGTGATTAATTTGGAATTAATTATCTATACATAAAGAACTTTAAGTATTGTTTTATTAATTAAATAAATTTGATTACTTAATTATATATAATAATAATAATTTGATTATTTAAATATATATATATCATATATATATATATATATATATAATAAGTTTCAAAGTGCCACATGTCATCGTAAGAGAGCTTTGAATTTAAATGTTGCATCATAATAGAGTTATTTTTTTTTCTACTTTTAAATATTATTAATTTTTTATTTCTATTTTCCTATTTATTGATTAATCAAATTAAATAATTTGATAAATATTAATTAGATAATATCAAATGTTGCAACCCTATCTCTTCATTCATGTATTTAAATGTTTATATTTTTTAAGGAAGCCGATATTGATACATATAAAACTTATTAGTACAACCATATTTTATTAAAAAATTTAATTACAAAAATATCTCAATAGAAATTTACTAATAAGGACACGTTATTTTAATTAAAAATAAACCAAATACTATATATACTCATTAATTACACTCATATCTTCAACTATATTTCTTTATTAAAAAAACTTACCTTTCAAATAAATAAATAAATAAATAACTTATGATAAACCCCAATTTTTATGATAAACCATAATTAAACTCTAATTTTATTTCAAGTATCAAATTTTCTCATCATCACATGATTATCATATTATTTTTGTCTTTTATTTTTATTTTTATGTATAGTTATAAACTCTATCAAAAAAAACATTTTTTTTTTTTTAAGATAGCTGTAAATATCAATAATTTTTTTTTCAATCAATAAGAATTTTTTTTAAGATAGCTGTATAAATAAGAGAATTTCAAATTGAAAATCTTTTGATCCCATATGCATATTCCCTTTTATAAGGTTTCTACATTCGAGATATTTCTAAAAGTAAATTAGACTATCATTAAAAAAAGGTTTGTATTCCAAAATTAATATGATTTTTTATTTATTTATATAAATTGGGTGTGGTAATAATTTAAGAGTGTTTATAAATAATATGTATTAAAATAAATATATTTATTTTAATGAGGGTACTGTTGGCATTAGGATATGTGTTTATAGTAATATTTAATTTTTAAATTTTAGGTATGGGTGTACTTATAAAAATAGGTGTACTAATAAGTTTTATAAGTGTCAATATCCGTACCCAATTTTTAATAGTATTAATATATATTTAATCGAAATTAAATAAAAGGCTATTTTATTTATCCATTGAACTACTTCTAATTAATGACCCACTTATTTAATTGTATGATAATATTATTAATGATCTATCTAAATAATAGAAGTAAAATGAAAGGTCTCTATATTTTATATATACATCGAACCCTCTCTATTTCTTTTTATTTTTGTTTTATTAATGATTAAGAATGTATATGTTTATAGGTTTGAAGTTTTATATCACATTTTTGAATCTTCTCATGTCTATTTTGCAGGCATTTTCTAATACAAGAGTGGGTGACAAGAGCCATGTAAAGTATAGATAATGGAGTTCATATATCTTATATCTGTATGTATTACTTAATCATTTAGTTATTAACTTATTATGTAAATCTTTGAACCCCTTTTTTTTTATTAAAATTTTTTAAATAATGATTAGAAATGTTTGTATTAATGGGCTTGAAGTTTGAAATCAAATTGTTTATTTTTTATTAATTCAAGGGTAATTTTTTAGTTCAAAAAATATATATTTCAAGGAGAATTTGAAGACTTGGATCATAAAAATGATGAACGCCATCATTTATTCTCCACAGCTTTACAACTTTGGTGGATATGTGTTTTTTTTTTTTCCTAGAAATTTTTTATTAAAAATAGGTTTTGAAATACAATGGAGAAATATTTGGTGATCTTTTTTAATTTAATATTTTTCTTTTGTTTCATGAGATAATGAAATTCAAATGTTAACATGACTTAGATAACTTAAGGTAAAACTATATATTTATTATGTTTAAATATGTTCGCATCAAAAAATTTGGTATAAACAACACAACGTTTTGCAAACAGTTTTTAATACAAAGCCCGTGCAATGCTCGGGTTGGAAAACTAATATATAATAATAATAATAATAATAATAATTTGATTATTGTTATAAAAATAGTGGCTTCCACCATTCACTTGATGATGTGGATAAATGTCACTATTGTATGGATTTCCAATTTCAATCACATAAGAGCATCTCTAATGGTAATGTGGCTTGCATTTGAAAAAATGGTGATATGTCAACATTGTCAAGTCAATTGCTTTATATGTGGCATATAACTAAACTTGATAGACATCCAAATAAAAAAGTAATCTCTAATGCTTCACTTGTAAAATATATGTTTTTAATGACATGTCAATTTATTATTAGTCGCTTTAAATATATTTTTAGAATTGTTGAATAAAATAAGGTAAAAGAAAAAAGTGGTTGCTGAATGAGCCAACAAGACGGCCGTCCAACAGACCATCTGAAATCAAAGAGTCATGTTGACAACTTCAAAAAAAAAAGTTGCCACCTCAGTTTAAAGTTGTACTAGAGAGGTTGCACTAGAGATGAATTTTTTAACAAAATGGATGTCCATCCTACGTGGCATCTAATTTTTTTACAATTCACGTTAGTATTGAAGATGCTCTAAATCACTCACACTTAAATGTGTGTCATCACCTCATCACACATGTGGAGAAGAAGCTATCACTCATTTCTAGCTTAATGCCTAAGTCTTTGGTGTGAAATTACAATATGGCCCTCTTTGATTGTTTGCCTCTATATATGGCATTCTATTGTAAATGTTTGGTTGTTAAATCGGATGACTTAATATCAATACCAAAGAAAAGCTTTCTCTTTCGTGTTCTATCATCTTTCTCTCTCAGTCATCACTACAAGAAAAACCCCTTTATTGATGGTTTTAAAAAACTGTCAAGAAAGATGATTTTTCTTGACAACTTTTAATTCTTAATAGTTAAAAACTGTCAAGAAAGACAATTTTTATATATTATATAATATATTATAATATATATATTATACAATATAATATATATAATATAATATATTTATATATTATTATATTAAATAATATATATTATATATTATTATATATATTTTTAATAATATATTATATTATTATATTATTATATTATTATATATTATTATATACATATATTATATCCATGGCGGTGGCAGGGAGCCTTGAACCGTTTTATTCTAGTATTAGTGTTTTCCCCACTTGGCGACCTTCTCATGGTCTAAACAAGGTACTCATAAAGCAACTTATCAAAGACGATTAAGGACCTTAAGCCAACGAATCAAAATCCCATTTCTGATGTGCAGGATCCTCAACTAGAGGCAAGCACAGAGCATACTAGGACTATTACAGACTGTTTATTATCTTATAAAGAAATATTGAAGAGAAGGAGAGAATACTTAGAAATTCATGATTTTTGAAACACACAGATTTTATTTCTAATTTTTCGATAATTTTACAAAGAGAGATTATCTCCTTTTATAGGAGAGATGATGGAAAACATCCAAATTAGCTTATAGTGAAATGCCAAACTCGTGGCATAAAAGAGAACAATACACTAATAAGAGTACTGATATAATAGGACAGCTACCGATACTATAAAGCACACTCTTGATACATATGTACACAATAAAGCACACTCATGATACATATGTAATTATTACACATAGGAAATAAGACACCCACGTTATTCATGCATAATTATAGAGCAAAGACAGAGTCACAGGCTAGATAGATTGCAAGTGGTATGATATTCGTCATCAGAATCTTCTGCTCCACAAATGTGACAAGGCCATGTGTCACGCTCTATGGGGTTTTGTGGGTGGACAGAAACAGAGTCTTGGAATGGATGCTAGCTTAGAACAGGGTCTCTGATGATATCAGGGAAAATATAACAGAGTCTTGGAACTCCATTAACGTCACAAAGGAAATTGAGCAATGAGATCTGGAGATTCTGAGGGTACATCTTAGGATAATCATATGTGGTGTGCCATTCATAACAAACATTTGATGTCCAAAGGAGTCTCTTGTGAGGGTTGAAACGATAAGGATGATGGAATATCCAAATGCAAGAAACTGTCGAGGCAGATTCCTTATCAAGTTTCTATAGATTATGATAACCCATGAGTTTGGTGAGTTTGGACTGCCAATAGGAAAGGGAATTGAACCAGGTTAAGAAAGTTATGATGAGAGAATCATTCTGGGAAGGATCATGGACAAAACCATATAAGGCTTGGATGGGGAAAACGACGACATGATGGTGGAGTATAGACATGCACCATAGGAACCAAAAAACTTGAGGGGTGAAAGTCTAGGAATGGTCTGTTGTTGTTGGAAAATTCATGTCGAACTCTTTTTGGCTCTGAATCTGGGCCAAATAGGTCTGTAAATGGGATTGAGTGAATTCTTGGATGTGGGTAAGAGAAGGTTGTGTGTTAGGAGAATTATTTCCAGTAGCTCTGGTGGATAAGACCTCATTGTAGGATTTGGGAATGAGGAGGATAATGCTGATGTAGCCATAAGGATGAAAGGTATATGGTCGTAGGGAATGATGAGATGAATAATTGATGGTCGAGAGAGCATATCAGCTATTATATTGTGTTGGCCTTTCACGTGTCGAACAGTGAAATCATATTTGGAAAACCAATCCTTTAGTCTCAACAGTTGAGGATTGAGAGGAATCTTATTTCGAAATTCGAGGACCTTTGGAAAGGACGAGTTGTCCATTTCAATAATAAAGTTTTTGTCTTGAGATGAAAATCAAATTTCTGGATTCCATTTTTGACAACGAGAATCTCCTTGTAGATCGTGTGGTAGTGCTGTTGGGCATCTTTGAATTGGACGCTAGCATGCCCACAGTAACTTTTTTGTCCGTCCTTTTCTTCAATGAGAATGGCCCCCCAACATGTGTCACTAGCATCGGTTTGGAGGATGAGTTGGCCTGTGGATGGAATAGTGAGGGTCAGAGAAGTTTGGGCAATCTCCTTGAGCTTAGTAATAGCATTCGTGTGACATCTGTCCCAAGAAGGGGGATTTTTCTTTAGGAGAGCAGAAAGGACCGAAGTATATCTCGTCACGTGGGGCAGGAAATCTCTGATAAAGTTGACTATACCAAGAAATTGTTGCACTTGCTTTGTAGTCAATTTGGAATCAGGGAATTCTAATAGTTGGCTGGCTAGATGAGGGCTTGGGTGGTATTTTCCTTTTGCAATGTGCATGCCCAGGAAATCGATATCTGTTTGTCCTATTGAACTCTTTTTGTCAAAGAGCATGATACCGTATTGGTTGAACAGACCATAAAATTGATGAAGGAGATGGTTGTGAGAATCTTCATCAGAGGAGAACAATAAGATATCATCAATGTAAATCAGGGCAAAGTGGAGAATAGGATGGAAGATACTAGTGATGACCTTCTGGAATAATGAAGGGGCAGTTTTGAGGCCAAAGGGTAAAATTGTCCATTGATATTGGGCGTTAGGAAGACAAAACGCGGTTTTGTACCTGTCATCTGGATGAATACCAATTTGCTAGAAAGCTTCTTTGAGATCAAACATGGAGAAAATAGTAGCATTAGGGAGTTGGGAAAACAAGGTATTGGTCCTGGGAACTGGAAATTTGTCATCCATAAGAAAGAGATTGAGGGGTTTGTAATCAATGACTAATCTCTTTTTTCCCCGAAGTTGTTCATCTCGTTTGTCAACATAAAAATCTTGACATGCCCAAGGCGAAGAGGTAGGTTCAATGAGTCCTTACTTGAGTAGTTCATCACATTCAACATTGGCCATATGAAGGTCGGAAGGAGACATTCCAGAATGAGAGGCCTTTGTCGGGTTGACATTTTCATTGAGCTTAAAAAGAAGCTTAATAAAGAAATCTGGATTTTTCCATAAAGGATTTGGATGATGGAAATCAGCATGACTATTGGTACAGAATTGTAAGAGCTTCTATTTGATTGTTTAGAAAGAGGGTTGGATGTCGGATAAAGGAAAGATCTTTGGAATACTGGAGAATGTTTTGAAGTTTCTTTTGTATCTGATTCCAGTGGGGAGGATCCGAAGAGACTTGAATTGACAATAAACATCCCAACCAATAAGGATATCTTTGTCAAGAAGTGGGGTTCCAATGACACATGTCCAAAGGGTATATGATGGGAATATTTTGAAACCAATCTTAGCTTTTGTAATTAGATTAGTCTTGAATATCTTTCCATCAGCAGCCTTAAAATATCGGACATGAGACTTCCAGGCATCATGAGGAAGAACCTTAGCATTCATCATGGTTGTGATGGAACCAGTGTCAATGTAGGCAATGGCATCAACAGGATTGACATATTTGTCAAGAAGTATTTGGATTGAGACTTGAGGTCTTGGTTGTGCATCGAAGTGTGTCGCTTGGTGGGAGACTAGGGTTGCCTTGTAAGAGAATGAAAGAGAATCAGTCTCAAAGAGACTCGAATATTCTGAGTCGAAAATGGTGGAGACGAAATCTATAGCTTGTAGCACAAAGGCTGTATTGTCATCAGCATGATCTTGTTCAAAGAAGATAGATTCAATATCGGCGTTAGATGGAACATCATCTGCTAGCTGCTGGATTAGCTTAGCAGACTTAGTCTTTCTATTTGGACATTTTTTTTGCATAATGTCCCTTTTGTCCACAGATAAAACATTTCTAAGACTTATTCCATGCACGTCGAGATTTCTTCTTGAAGAATTTGAATTTCTTAGCTTAGCAGACTTAGTCTTTCTAATTGGACATTTTTTTGCATAATGTCCCTTTTGTCCACAGATAAAACATTTCTAAGACTTATTCCATGCACGTCGAGATTTCTTCTTGAAGAATTTGAACTTCTTCTTGCCTTTTCGCTTGGTAGACCGAAAATGCTTGTCTTTCTTGGTCTTGCAAGTGCATTGCTCTGAGGACTCGGAAGTAGGTTTCCGAAGTGGAGAGGATAACGGAGGATACTTGCGAAATAATTCACCAGTGGATTTGAAATACTGAGAAGTGTCCGGAGGTCTGAAGGGAGGAGAATATGGAGGAGATGCAGGAAAGAACAAAGACTGAGAAGAAAAGTAAGGTTTTGGCACGAATTTGGAAGTAGTGGAGAATGAGTGGTCTTTGTTCATTTGTTCTAATTGATCTTTGAGACGTCTGATTTCTCTTTCTTTTTTATTAAATTCTAGACCGAAATATCCATGGTTGATATAACGGTGAAGATCAGTGTCAAGTTTGGCAATCCGGGTTTGAAGATCAGAAAACATGTCATGGAAGACTGTATCGAGACTTTAGAGTTAATTCTCATGTCAAGAGACATGGTGTGCGACCCAGTCGATCTTCTGATCAATAGAGTTGAGGACTCTATTTTGTACTTTGGCATTGTGAGTTTGCCAATTAAGAACTTGTTCAGCTTGGGTAGGTTGTTTGAGGGAACCATCAGGCAAGACTTCAGAAGTTTGAACATTATATTATTATATGTATTATATATATAATATATATGTATTTTTCTTTAATAATTTTTTTAAACTTTTACTTCCTATTTTCAACACCAAACAAAATCCCGATATGGATTTATTTTACAGTAAGATATCGGTTTTTGGGCAAACCTATATTGAATAAATAAAATTTTAAATTTAATAAATTTACTTTTAAATCATTTACTTATAAAATATTCAAAAAAATAATTGAAAAAATATTGTTTATTTATTTTGCACCCTCTTGTTTCATACTAAGAGACACATTAATAATTCAATTACCCATATAAATTAGTAATCTGAGTCTTACATTTGTTCATTAAATTGCAAGATGCATGTTGAGAAATATCTCTCATGTAGTGAGAGTTGTATTCCAAATCATACTTATTACAATTGATGTCACGAGTCTTCTATAGGTCATGTTTGGTTGAATGAAATGGAAAGAAAGCCACTCCATTCGTTTAGTTTGTTAAAATGCAATGGAATGAGGATTTCATCCAAAAACCAATGGAAAGTCATTCCATTCCAAACTAAAATTTATATTCCACAAATACCCTTATATGCCTCAACTCCATTACAAAAATACCCTCAGCTCCTTTCCAAAAATATTATATTATTATATATTATATTATTATAATATATATATATAAGGATATATAAACATATATAATATAATATATTTATATATTATATTATTATATATAATATACATATTATATATTATATATATTATATTATTATTATTATCCATAATATATCATGTTATTATACATTCATAATAAGGGGTATTTTGGTCAAAATACAGTTAACTCCATTCCGTTTCGTTGTAAACCAAACAAATAATACTGATTCAGAGACTAATTCTAAAGTTCCAACCAAATAAAAAACTTAGTTTTCCTTTCCATTCTCATTCTCATTACTATTCTGATTACCATTCCACAATGTAACTAAACGTGACCATAGAGTATTGACCAATTACTCGACTATATATGTTTAAAAAAATATAATTTTATTAAAAGTTTCAATAAATATTTTTTTAATAAATGTCTGTTGTAGAAATTAGAATCTTGATTTGTTGAATAAATTTAAATTTATCTAATAAGGTTTTTTTATTTTATTTTATTATAATTTTTAATTTCTAACAAATTATATGGTTTATATATAAATATTGTTCAATTGTTAACACATCAGAGGTTATAGTCAAGTGGTAAAGACTTAAAATCTTTGAACTTGAGGTCTCAAGTTCAACTTTCACTAATAGCAATTAATTGTCATTATTTTTAGAGGTGGTCGGACGATGGGAGGTTGAGGCAACAGGTGGTGGGCGGTTGCCGAACCAGCGAGTGGTGGCCCTATGCAATGGCAGCCGGTTGCCAGACCGGCGAGCGGTGGTCTGTACGGTGGCAACAGCGAGTGGTGAGTGGTCGACGGCTGCGGGTTACTGGACAAGCGGGCGGTCGCCGATGGCCAGTCTGCGGAGGTGGCCGGATCGGTAGGGGGTTACCAGCGGCGACTGGTGGTCCAAATAATTATTTAATTAAATATTATAATTAAATATTAAATAATGAAATTTTTTTTAAAAAATTATAAACATTGTTGACAGTTTTTAATTGTCAACAATGAAAAACTGTCAAGAAAAAAAAACCTAAAAACTGTCAAGACTTTTCTTGACGTTGGCATTGTTGACAGTTTTAAAAACTGTCAACAAAGCCTTTGTTGACAGTTTTTAATTGTCAACAGTTTCCTAATTTTCTTGTAGTGCATCTTTTTCTTTGTTATTTATTTCATCTATTGCTCTTCATTAATTTACAACATGTTATCAGTATGATTGTTAGTAAGTAAAGAGATCTCCTGAAGAGTGATTTATTTACAACTCAATATTTTATTGCAACCTAGAGATTGTAAAATTAATATATGAGCTTTGCAACATGAAGATTGTAAAAATAATATTAGAGTGGAAGCTCTAAAAAAATTAAGAATTTCAATCCAATCAGAACTGGATTTTTGAATTTCAATCCAGTCAGAACTTGAAGTTCTGAATTTTAACTAGAAATTCTAGATTTATTAACACTAGAACTTAAAGTATCTAGATCTATTTAATTATTACTAGATCATGAAGCTTCTGGATTTATTACTAGAACCTGAAGTTTACAGATTTACTTATTTATTACCAGAACCTGAAGCTTCTAGATTTATCATCATTAGAACTTGAAGCTTCTAGATTTATTTTCAGAACCTGAAGCCTTTGGATTTATTTATTCCTATTGGAACCTAAAGCTTCTGAATCAAAACCTAAAGTTTCTGAATCAGAACCTATAGTTCTTGATTTACTTTCTCGCATTTATTTATTATTACGCATTCTATTTACTTTTATGCATTTATTTAATTGTAAGCAATTTATGTGCCTGAGTATGCCAACTGACCAGAACCTGAAGTTTCTGGATTTATAGAAATTATGTGTGGAGCCTAACTAGGCAAATTGTTCAGAACATGAAGTTTCTTGATTTATTTGCACTTGATTTATTATTGTGCAATTTAAACTAAGCTCGGCTAGACCGACTAACCATAATCTGAAGTTTCTGGATTTATCATTATAATATTTAAGTTGGCGTGGTTTTACAAACTGATCATAATTTGAAGTTCTAAATTTTAAATTTCAGTAAGAATCTGAAGTTCTGGATTCATTGTTATATACATGAATGCCATACTCGGAACCTAAAGTTCCAAAATTCAAATTCAATTTTGAACCTAAAGTTCTAATTTTGAATACAAAGTATTGAATTTGAACATGAAGTTCTAAGCACACTTGAAGCTTTGAATTCAATTTAAATTGTGATATTAAAACTTTTAATATCAAATTTTATTATTATCAGATGTTTAAAAGATTGAATAGAAGATTTTATGAGTATCATAAAAAAAGGATTTAATATCCTAACGTATAATGAAATTGAAAATAATATTTTATTCATTTCATACATGATTGATGCTCATGAAGACTAATATTAAGAGAATAATCTACACATCTAACAGGATGTTGTGGGTATCTTAAAGTTCCAAAATTCAAATTCAATGTAGAACCTAAAGTTTTAATTTTGAATACAAAGTATTGAATTTGAACATGAAGTTCTAATTAGACTTGAAGCTCTGAATTCAATTTAAATTGTGATATTAAAACTTTTAATATCAAAGTTTATTAGAATCAGAAGTTTAATTAACTAGGTGACCGTTGGGAGGTAAAAAAAATAAATCCAAAACTTGTTAAAATTACATTTTTAAAAATCTTTTACAATTTTTTCCAATAATACCCTAACCTAACATTTTCCTATAAATACTCCCATCACTCTCACCTCATTCTCTACATTTTCTCTACTTTCCTACTCTCTTATTCTCTCTATTCTCTACAATCTCCAACATCTCTCACTCACTCTTTCAATTATTTTGTAATTCATTTTATTTATTTAATATATTATATACTATATACTATATATTATACACTATACATTATACATTATATATTATATACCTCCCACTCTCTAGTCTCTACATATTCTAAGGCTCTTACTCTAAGGTATTGTTTTGTTTTGTTTTTTTTTTGTTTTTTTGTTTTTTTGTTTTTTTGTTTTGTTTAATTTACTTTCATTTGTTATTTAATTATTAACTATTATTAATATGTTTATAACTAATGCTATTATTTGTTATGTTGTTAGGTATCCAATTGATTAATTAATTCAACACTCTCAAATCTCAAGCCTCCAATTTAAGGTTAGTATGTCTACTTCTCTACTTTTGTTATTAATAATTTTTTATATAGTAATTATTATTATTTAGTATTTAGTGATTAGTATGTGTGTAGTTAATATTTTTGTTAGTAATATGTTGATTTTATGTTTTTTTTTTTTTTTTTTTTTGTGAGTTTAACAACAAAATAATAATTAAAAAAAATTAATTCTGAAATTTTTAAAATTTTTTTGAAATTAATAATATATTAGAATGATTATGTTATTTATTTATTTTTTATTTTTTTAGAGTTTACCAACAAAATACTAATTAAAAAAAATTAATTCCTAATTTTCGAAATTATTATTATATTAGAAAGATTATGTTTTTTTTTTTTTTTTTTTTTTTTTTTTTTTTTTGTAGAGTTGAAGAAATAAGATAATTTCAAAAAATTAATTCCAAATTTTTTAAAATTTTTTTGAAATTAATAATATATTAGAATGATTATGTTTTTTTTTTTAGAGAGTTGAACAAGAAAATAATAATTAAAAAGTTGGCATATAGTTAGCCTTTTAATATATTAGAATGATTATGTCTTTTTTTTTTAGAGTTTAACAAAATAACAACTAAAACAAATTAATTCCTAATTTTTTCATAATTTTCGAAATTGTTATTATATTAGAAAGATTATGTTTTTTTTTTTTTTTTTTTTTTTTGTAGAGTTTAAGAAGAATATAATAATTCTGAAAATTTTAAAAAAAAAATTTAAAATTAATAATATATTAGAATGATTATATATATATATATATATATATATATATTTTTTTTTTTTGTAGAGCTGAAGAAATAAGATAATTTCAAAAAATTAATTCCAAATTTTTTGAAATTTTTTTGAAATTAATAATATATTAGAATGATTATGTTTTTTTTTTTAGAGAGTTGAACAAGAAAATAATAATTAAAAAGTTGGCATATAGTTAGCCTTTTCAAATTCATGTACAAACATATAGTTAGTATTTTCAAAGTTGGTATCATAATATCAAATATTAAGTTTGTGCACATATAGTTGCATATATAGTATTTTGTCCACAAAATTCTCAAAGTTACAAGTCCTATCGTTGAAGTGAACGTCTAGAGATTCTTCCATATCAATGACAAAATACAGGTTGTAATAGCATCTCATCATGTCTTGAAACCAAAGATGCTGTTAAAACCTGTGCTTTGTCATCAAGATGGAAAAATCTCTAGACGTTCGTTTACAATCTTAATTTTGATGATTATGATTATAAACTTGGTATTGACGAGTCACTTTGAGAATTTAGTGGACATAGTACTCAGTATTTGTCAATGCAAAGATATTTAAGATTTTACTCTCTGAGTCTCTATTATGTTTTGCAGTAGAATGCAATGTGCAGTAGAACGCAATGTGCGCAAACTTAATATGTTTTTTTTAGAAAAATTAATTCCGAATGATTACACTTTTTTTTAATAGAGTTTAACAATAAAATAATAATTAAAAAACATTACTATGTTAAATTGTGTAAATGTAAAATTGTATATTCGTATGTTTAATTTGTTATTTGTATAAATGTATAATTGTATCTGTGACATTTAATCATTTATTTAATTATAATCTTAGGAAAATGAATCTTGGAGACTTGAACCTGAACCCCGATGACTATTTACAGGACGAAGATATCAACTAATTATTTAGTGAGTTCCCATATATCGATTCTGCTAGTATTACGGGTGCGGGACCTTCTTCCTTGACACTGAAATCAAGTAAGAAGAGGAAGAAGCAATCGACGGTGTGGGATTGCTTTGACCCTGAAATGGAAAAGATGCCAGATGGTTCTGAAGTTGAGCGTGCCCGTTGTAAGTATTGTCAATCTGTACTCACCAGTTCAAGTAAGGGAACTGGTCATCTCATGAGACACATACTAAAATGCATGGCTTCCCATGGACAAGTTGATACAACTCGACAAACCCAATTGCAGTGAAACCCATATGGTTCTGTGAGTACATGGCAGTATGACCCTGATTGGGTCAGAGAGAAGGCAGTGTTGTACTGCGCTACAATTGACCAACCCATAGGTTTTCAAGATAACCCCCATTTTTAATCTTTTATTTAACCCCTTATATGTCTCTGTTTCTAGAAACACAACTAGGAGCGATTTGATTCGTACTTTTCAAAAACGTAGGACTGAAATGATTTTTGAATTACAAAACATTTCTTTTTCAATTGCATTAACGTATGGCATCTGGAGTTGACGTTCAAAACAAGATTATTTATGTGTCACTGGACACTATGTAGACACCTAATGGATTTTACAGAAAAAGCTCCTTGGTTTTCGTGTCATGGATTATTCACACACAGAACAAAATATTTTTGATGTTATTATGTTCATTATAGAATATTATGGCATTCATAACCGCATCATGACAATTACTTTGGATAATGCATATGCTAACTCCAAAGCTATAGAATGTTTCATTAATTCTAACATTCCTAATATTAAGGGAAAAAATTTTCACGCCCGTTGTGCATGTCACATTATAAACTTGATTGTAAAATTAGGTTTAAAGGAGGTGGAAAGTCAAATCGACAATATTAGGGAGGCTTTGGGTTGGATTATGGCATCTAACCAAAGAATTGCTGAGTTTGCCAGATTTTGTAAATCAAAGAACCTAAAACCCCGTAAGTTCCAAACAGATATGCCAGTAAGGTGAAACTCAACATATTTAATGTTGAAATATGCTTTACCATATGCTTCAGAAATTACTAGATTTTATAACATGGACATCGCAAATGACACTGAATGTGAAAAACTCATGGATGGTGATTAGTATGTGGCCACTGTTTTTGTTGAATTTTTAACTGTTTTTTATGATGCTACTGTAGAACTTCCCGGTGTTTATTACCCCGCATCTCTTGCACTTCATAAACTTTATGACATTGCTGATTTACTTAAACAATATAGTGAAAATGTGATGCTAGCTTTCGCTGTTGCTGCTATGCAAGAAAAATATGTAAAATATTATGGGAAAATTCCTTTTTTGTATGCCTTTGGTATTGTTGTAGATCCTAGGTTCAGATTTAATGCTTTAGAAGTTTTTTCCACTACTTTGGGTGAGGCTCTAGGATTAAGTGAAGCGGATGTTGCTGAACATCTTAGTACACTGAAATCCCAAATGTTTGAAGTTTTTTCTATTTATGAGAACAAGTACAACGATGGAACAGCGGAACCAGTGCTTCCTTAGCAACAATCCCAACAACAATCAAAGCTCATGAGGATTTTTTTGAACAAGGCCACTACTTCTCGTGCTTCAGGAAGTTCGAGTTCGAGTCAAAGTCAAGGTCAACGACAACACATGGAGCTGAACAGATATTTGAGTACGGAGTATTCCATCACGGAGAACGATGATTTCATAACCAATGATCTTCTGAAATGGTGGCAGAACAAGAGAAACATCTTGCCCATTCTATCAAGATTAGCATGTGACGTCATTGCTATCCCGGTTTTAATAGTTTCATTGGAGCAAGTGTTCAGCACGGCCGAACGAATACTAGAAGAAAGAAGAAGTTCATTGGCCCCTGATGCGGTAGAAGCTTTGACATGCCTTAAGGATTGGCAAAATGCAAGTTTGAGATGACAACATCAACCGGACAACGAAGAACTCATGGATGACTTCTCCAACATGACTATCAAAGAGAGTTCCGGTAGCAACCAGCCGGCGAACTTATAGATGACTTTTCCGATTGCACTTTTTTTCCCTTACCAATTTTTTATCCCATTGGGTTTTTCTTGGTAAGGTTTTTAACGAGGCAATCATGATTTGTAATTTATACTTTTCACCACAAATTTAATATGAAATTACAAAAATGTTATTCATCGAAAACTAATTAAGTGTTGCATGAAATCAAAAATGTTATATTTCATATTAAAATTATTACATTAATAATTACACAAAATTATTACATTGTATAAAAATTAATATTGTATAAATAAAATGTTTTTAAAAAATATTTCGAAGCTCGTTAAGGCCTTAACGGGCTGGCCCGCCACCGGCCCTGCTTAGGCACTGCTTGGCATGCCCCGTCATAGGCCACGTGTCTAGGCCGAGCCCACCTTTCCCCCAAACAGGTCGGCCTGACACTGCCTGTCTCTCTAACAGGCCGTGCTTAGCACGACCTATTAAGCCAGCAGGTCTAATGGGTTGAGCCAGCCTGTTTTGCCAGCACTATTTACCATCATGCTCTTTTTTGTTTTCTTTGTTTGTTTTAAACAACTCCAAGAAATCTTCTTGCTTTGACAAACAAATGAGTGTTTGTTTTGTTTTGTTTTATTAATTGGCATTAAATGCAAGGTTGAAATTTTGAAAAGCTTTTCCTGCTCCATGCTTCTTGCCTTCTTTGTTCCGCCACCCACATGCCATCGATTATCAATGATATTCCTAATCACACTAAAGTCTTTTTTTTTTGTTTTTTAATTGTTAAAATATATAAAACAAATTGTTTTGCTCTCTTTCTCTCTCTCAAGGAAGTACTCTTAACTCTCTCTCTCTCTCACCTAAGTTGAATGACAAATTCTGATCTTCTTGATTTTTCTTCGTAGACAAGAAACAAAAGAAGATAAAACATCAAGAAATGTTCTTGGTTTTCTTTTACACGAGAGTGATGGTGAGAAGAAAAATGTGAAGAAGAATTCTTCATTTTGGTATTCTTATACAAGAGAGATATACAAAATTCAAAGAAGAGTTCTTGATTTTTGTTTACACGAGAGAAAGAAGAAAACTTGTTTCTTCTAAACACAAGATGTGTTCTTGTTTTCTCTTACACAAGAAGAGTTCTTGGTTTTTGGTTTTACATATGGCTTGATTCCATTGAAAAACTCTCTTTATTTATAATGGTTATTTGCTTAGGTGTTTCTTGGTTGAAAGGAGCTTCAATGGAGAAAAGCAACTTCTCATGCAAATATTGTCGTCAAGAGGAAAGACGTTTTCTTGGATGCTAAGGTATCAAGTTACTTCTTCCTCTTGCAAGGCGTAAGCGCACACACAAATAATTCATTCATAAGTGTCCCTGCATAGTTGTGCCAAATTAGTATAACACCTTCACATATTTTAGTATGCTCATGGATTGTACTCACATTGCCGCACAATGTAGAAATGCATGTATTAGGACTATGTCTAAGAAATTGCATACTCATGTGATCTTGTGTTTATTTGTTTAAGTGTAAGTTATTTGAACTTGAATATATTCTTAAATGATTCCTTGTTGAGTTCCGGTCATTTTGGTTACTTATTCATTTGATTTCGAGTTCAAACTAGAAAGTTACGAAACTTTACGTTCTTTAATAATGCGTTGTCTTCGTCTTCGTATATCGAGTCGAGTTCACATCCAATTGTCAAAGTTTTGTAGTCTTACTCATGCATAATTGAGTTATAGTTCATAATCCGAAAGTGGATTCAAATTTGGAATTCGAAGGTCGAATCGAAAAACGGTCGAAGGACGTGAGAGGTGTGCGAGAGGGAGCGAAGGAGAGAGAGGAGGCAATTGCCACCATCCTTCTTTGCCGTGGAGGCACGTGACCACCATAGGAAGAAGGCCTCTCAGCCTCCCCATGGTGGCCATGCGCCTCCACAGGGACAAGGGCTAATGGTGGCTCAATTACCTTCTTGCCCTTCATCTTTTCCAATTGATTTCCCTCTCTATATATTTCAAATCCAGTGTAAACTCTCTCACAATTTTTTGCATTTTTGTTTTCATCATATTTCTCTCATTTCAACTCTGAATTGAGTGATCCAAAAGCCAAAATTGTTGGTCTTGAAGAGCAGAACAAGTTCCAATCATTTTCAGAGTCAAAATATGTCCAGATTATTCACAGTAATCTGATCTTAAGTTCTTGGTTCATCTTTTGTATGTGAATCATATTCTCTCCATTTTTCTTGTGTTCAACTTGATAGATCTTATTTCTTGATTGATGAAAAATATTTAGAATGATATTGATTCCTATTTTAGACTTTTTTTTAATGATTTTCAAGTTATAGCTTTTTTGTGATTTTGATTGAACTATTTCAAAACTTAACTTGATTCATATGAAATTGATTCTAGAAGTATTTTGTGATGAGCTTGATTGTTGATTTCTAGGTTTTGATTTCATGATCTAAGAACTAGGATTTGTGATTGCAATATTGAATATTCTAATCTAGTTCTTATTGATTCACATGCTTAGATTTCTAGATAATTTTGTGATTGAGTGTTGAAAGCATATTCTAGTTATCTCTTGCATGTTCATAGAGTTTGTGTGATCAACTTTCTCTATTTGATTGTGTTTGCATCATTTGCATCACCTAGATCATTTGCCTTGCTAAAGGTGTGAAGTCTCTTCTTATTGAGTGATTCTTCAACATAGAGCAATGAAGTCTTGGCTAAGGGTGTGAGGCTCTAAGTAAGTCCAAGCAAGGAAAGTTTTGGCTAAGAGGTGTGATGCCTTTAAGTAAGTCCGAGCAAAGTCTTGTCTAGGAGTGTGAGGCTCTGGTTAGATAAGCAAGGGAAGACTTGGCAAGGAGCAAAGCTTCAAGTAAGACCAAGAAAGGAAATCTTCCTAGAGACTTGAGGATAGTCTCTGTTAAGGAGTGACTTTCTAAAGGCAAGCGATTTGTCTCGGTTAGAAAGATTGTGGCAATGTGTTGTCACTAGGTACGAGGGTAGACTAGTAATTGATAGCTTGAGGAGTATATCATTGATTGGTTGCCTTGAGTGTGTATCTCCTTTTCATCATAGTGGATTTGCTTGGTGGTGGTTGTGGCATCAACCCATAGACGTTTCCTCTTAGGAGGTTTTACCACCTAAAAACAATTGTGTCACGTTTTGTTTTTACTTTTCATTATCTTCCATATCTTCATTGATTGTGTCACTTGACAAGCAATCATTTGTTAAATACACCAAGTGTGTACATCATTGTTCCGCATAATAGTAGTTTGGATGAATTTGGAGCCTATACCTATTCACCCCCCCCCCCCCTCTAGGTATATTTACACTATAATTGCTTAAGGGAATTTCAACATAAATACATAGAAAATGAACGAGAGAAAAAGAGAGAAAGAAAATAAGTTATTTATTTATTTATTTATTTATTTTTTAATCTCTCTTTGTTTTTCCTACATGAGTGTCATAAAGAAAATATGATTTTTAAATACTAAGTCTCTAGAAAATATTGTGAAAGAGTATCTTTATATTTGTGTTGTTGTCTCATGTGATGAGTACACAATAAAAACAGAAATTCGAGAGTCGAATTTTTTTGCTTAATACCGAGACGCCCACCTATCGTTTTTTTTGTGTTGGAGATTCTGTATGAAAGTGTTGGAGTTTTGTGAAGACTTCAAGACAACAAAGCAAATAAACTTTTGTCTTTTGTGAAATGGAAAGCAAATTAGCTTTATTGGAGTTTGGTGATTTGTGTAGAGCAAAGTCAACAAATGAAGTAAATTGAAATTGCTTCACGTTGTGTCTTTCACAGTGGAGGGTGAAGCCGCCAAAATTATGCAAACCATTGTGAATAGCGCTCTGGCTTTTACAACGGTCATGAGAGCGGTCCGTCAATCGTGAGAAGCGTTGTATGTTGAACTGTGGGGTTTCGACATCGGTATTGTCTCTACAGGTTCATGCTGTGAAGAGCGCTGTGGCACCTAAAGCGGTCACGCATAAATCCGCATGCGATGAGATTTTGCACAGTGAAGAAAGAGGAAAAAGTAATAGACTCCAAACAGGATTTGGCCAACCATAGTGCTCCCATATAAATACCACCATTATGTGTACTTTAATGTGTGTGTTACAATCACTATATATGAGAAAACGTTGCTAGACAGATAAAGAGAGCAAATTGTAGAGAGACTAAGAGAGAGATAGAAAGATTGTAATCAACTCTTAAAGTAGTGGATTGAATGCGATGCGCTATGTGGACGTAAGCGAATTGCTAAACCACGTAAAATCTTTGGTGTCTCTTTTTCTTCTTATTGCTTTCATATTATCTGTGTGTGTTTAGATTTGTGTGTGCGACTTTTCTTACAATAATTGGTATCAAAACCTTAGATTGGGGCAAATTATTTTTCACACAAATCTATGTTTTCTCGAGGTCAATGATTTTGTCGCAAAGATGGGATCGGAGAAAGATTCTCACAAGATTGAGAAATTCGATGGAACGAATTTCAGTTTCTGGAAGATGTAGATGGAGGATTATCTGTACCAGAAGGACCTACATTAGCCCTTAAAAGAGAAGCCTAAGGGTATGGGTGATTTAGATTGGTCAAAGAAGCGGAAGCCGAAAAAAAGGATCTCGAACTTTTGGACAGGAAAGCATTAGGAGCAATTCGTCTTAGTTTGTTGAAACGAGTTGCTTTTAACGTAAAGGATCAACAGACTGCCAAAGATCTGATGAAGACTTTATCATACATATATGAACAACCTTCTGTGGAAAGGAAGGTCCATCTTGTCATGAAGCTATCAAATCTAAAGATGACAGAAGGTCAGGGTTTCAGAGAGTATATAAACTAGTTAAATAAAGTGAAGGATGGGTTAAATTTTGTGTCTATGGGTTTCGATAAAGAATTATTGGTTGTATTTATGCTCACTAAATTGCCAGAAAGTTGGAAGATAACATGTCAGTCAATTGCCAACTCGTTCGAGAAAGAGAAATTGGATTTCTCACTGGTTGTGAACATGATCATGACCAAGGAGATTAGGTTACGTGAAGAGGGATTTGGAGCATCTACATCTTCAGCACTGAATATGGAAGGTAGAGAAAGCAGAAACAGAAATCGAAACACGAATCAACGAGGAAGATCAAAGTCAAGAGGTGAGTCTAAATCTAGGTATCAGGTCAATTATTCGGGAAATTAGCAACGAAACAAGAAAGATGTAGAGTGTTGGTGTTGTAAGAAAGACCACTTCTCATATAAGTGTAGATCTTAGAAGATAAGGGCAAGGGTAGTGTGAACTGTGTGTTGGAGGAGTCAGATGACTGCCTCATCTGCTCATTGGAAAGTAAGACGGAGTCTGACAAATGTTATTTTCGTCGTTTAAAGACATTTTGTCAAATAATATTTATAAAGAACCACAACAATGCCTCAAAAGTTTATAAAACTAATACAATGGCAAGTCGGGTGTCGTCCATAAGGAAAGGGAAATCAAATGGCTAAAACTAGTTAACTAATATTAAACTAAAGCAAAGCATGAAAGGTATCGATGGTTGTTTTGAAAGTTACTAGCTATAATGCAAACTACAATTATGTTAATTAATCTAACATGCAACTAAGTTAGTTAGAATGCTAATGGTGAGATATGTTATGAGATGTGAATATGGGAGACAATGTAATCAAAACACAAATGATGGGCAATCCATTTAGCCTTTAAAGAGCGTATTCGATTATTAAGGGCTAATCTACCTTTGAAGGTGACTTAGAATCAATGGCTCTCACTCGCGGCTACTTGGCCGGATTTGGAGAGGTAAAGACTCCTTATCACATCAACTCTCTACTACATAACTACTTGGTTGGTTTATGAGAGAGTCTCTCTTTAGGCTAAGGTATTTTATGAGAGAGTCTCTCTTTAGGCTTAGGTATTTTCTAGTGGTTAGAGATGGTTAGAGATGGCTTGGAATGGCATGTTCAGAAATTACCCTTTTCCATTGAAGCCTAAATGCATAGGAATGGCATATTCACTACACATCCATTCTATTCAATTTAGCTAGTTTTAATCACCTTAAAAGTGGGTATCTAACTTGGCTTGATAATCAATAAGAAACAAGAGATGGTATGTCTACTTAATTCAAGAGATAATTAATTACATTAAAAATCATTGAATAAAACTAAATAATCAAATACTCCAATAGATAATGGAATACCTAATACTCATGTATTATTACATCATTTCCACATAGGGATTTAGCTACTCATGTTAGATACAAAAAAAAAGCTAGGAAATAAAAGATAGTGAAGACCTATATGAAACTCCTCATTTCTTGAAGCTTGAATCCAATCTCCTAGTAGCCTTGAGTAGATGAGAATGAAGAGTGGTTATATTTGGTGGGGAATGATTCCTAGAGTTGGGGTTAGTAATTAAAGAGTGAATAATGCAAGAGAAGAGTGATAAAATGTGTGGTAGAATATCATAGAAGAAGAGAACAAGATGTATATAGGACTTCCAAGATTAGGTCTAAAAAGATGATGTGGCATGCTTGCACATATGCAGAGTGCGGGTGGAGTGCGGTTTAGGGACTCGCACTCACCCACACTCCAACACGGGAATTCTAACACTGGAAAGTGTAAAGTGCAGGTGGAGTGTGGTTCAGGGACTCGCACTCACCCACACTTTATCGATTCTTTAAGATTTCAACTCCTAGGTTTCCCATATAGTGTGGGTGGAGTACGGGTCCAACGCTGGAATTCCCACGCTGGAAAGTGTAGAGTGCAGGTAAGTGTGGTTCAGGGACCCGTACTCACGCGTGAACCGCACTCACCAACACTTTTTGGCGTTCTGTTGTCATCTTCGATCCTTCGGTGTGAGGGTTGACCCATGCTGGAAGTGTGTCTTTTTGCACAATTTGATCCCCTTTTTCCACGAAAGTCCCAACCACTTCCAACACCAAAAATGTACGAATGTCTAGAAACAAATCAAAAGAGCCATAAGATACATAAAAATGCACGAAAACAAGACAAAGATTACGGGATTGAGGGCTAAAATATACAGCATATTTGGCCCAATCAGAGTCATTGGTTATGGATTTAGGAGCATCATTCCATGCCACACCTCATAGGGAGTTATTCGAGAACTATGTCTTCGAAAGTTTGGCTAAAGTGTATCTTGGTGACGACCAAGCATGCAATATTATCGAGAAGGGAGATGTGAAGATTTAGCTGAAAGGGTCAGTCTGGAAGCTCAACAACGTGAGGCACATACTGGATTTGAGGAAGAACTTGATCTCCATTGGGCAATTAGCGTTAGAGGGTTACATGACGACTTTCACAGATGATAAGTGGAAGATTTCGAAGGGTTTTATGACAATCGCCCGAGGAAATAAGAATGGGTCGCTTTACACAACTATGGTTGGTTGTGGTTCAGTCTCTATGGTCGAAGGTAAAGATGATTCAAGCTTATGGTACCAGAGGTTTGGGCACAAGAGTAGTCAGGGGTTGAAGTGTCTATATTCGAAAGGTAAGTTGCTAGATTTGAAGATAGTTGAAGTTGATTTCTGTGAGAGTTGCGTGTAGGCATAATAAAAGCGAGTGAGCTTCAAGAGGACCGGAAGGGTACCAGCAAAGGAGAAGCTGGAACTAGTGCACATCAATGTTTGAGGTCCAGCTTCAGTCTCGTCAACAGGAAATAAATAGTATTTCATCACATTTATTGACAACCACTCTAGGAAGGTATGAGTTTATTTTCTAAAACACAAGTCTGAGGTGTTTGATGCTTTCAAGAGATGGAAAGCTAGGGTTGTGAATGAAACAGAGTTAAAGATAAAAAAGAGCTGCATTCAAACAATGGTGGAGAATATGAAGACAATGAGTTCAAAAGGTTTTGCTACTTGAGCGGGATAAAGCTCAATAGAATGGTTACTGGAACCTCACAACATAATGGGATAGCAGAACGGATGAACATGTCATTGACTAAGAGAGCCAGAAGCATGAGGTTACATTCAGGGTTGCCAAAACAGTTATGAGCGGAAGCAGTCAATACAGCAGCATATTTGATCAATAGAGGACCATCAAAGCCTTTAGACCTCGCTATACCATAGGAGATCTGGATTGGGAAAGAGGTAAACTTTGTAAGTGTCTCTTTTTGATTGGCTTAATTTCGTTGACAAAACCACAATTGGGTTCAATCATGTAAGAGTAGCTTAGGATTGAAGAAATCCTCATCAAATGTCAAAGGAACTCATTGTGGGCATCAAGAGCTTCAAAGAAGGTAATCTACTTGATCTTGACTTTATTTGAAGAGATGTAGTTGCACACACTCACATTTCATGCTTGTTGTTGATTGCATCTTGCTTGTTTTGCCATAACATACTTAGATTTTGGATGCATTGCCAAGGGGTTTTTTGCGCCCTTATTCGGCAGGCACAAGCCTTATAACAGGCCGCAGATTTTCTACACCCTTGGCTTCGGCAATTAGGGGCCGCAGAAAAAGCCGCCGAAAAGGGACCAGAGATGTCACCTAAATTTGGCGCCCTTGGTTTCAGCGATTAGGGGCCGCAGAACAGGCCACTGAAAAGGGACCAGAGGTGTCACCTAAATTCAGCGCCTTTGTCGGCGGCCAAGGACTCAGAAATAGGCCACATAACCACCTTCATTAGCGAGTTTATTCGGCACCTTTGTTTTGCGTCACCGGCCGCATATTTAAGGGCACAGATCTGCCTTTTTCTGGCCACTTTTTCAAAACGACGTAGTTTCATCTACCATCTATAAATTCATCTTATTCTCTTCTTCTTCCATCTAATTACTCTTCTAACTGAAACCCTAGAGAGAGAATTCATTTTCTAGAAAGAGAAAGAGAGATTTCTTGAGAGAGAAAGTTCATGAAAGCTTGATTGACTCTTCAAACCCAAAACCCATGCATCTATAACATCATCCATCATCATTTGAGCATGGTTCTTCATGGTTTCATGACTAGGTAAGCTAGAACTTCTTTGAATATCATTTATTGTTCTTCTTACTCTAGATTAGGTATTTATTGTTTGATTAAATGCCTAGACTCTATTTATTGCATATATTTATGAGTCTTGATAACATGGTTGGGTTTGTTTGTGATAGCTTAATTGATTAGGTTGTTTTGCCTAAATAGCTAAGCCTTGAATATTCTTGTAGAATTGATTGTTGATTAGGTTGATAGATTAATGTTTATTTATCTAGTCAAACTCTATTGAATGTTCATGTGCATTTAATTGACAATTATGTTGTTAGATATTCTCTACAACTAATTGAGTTCACATGTATGGACATGTTGATATTGTTTGATAGCTAGGATTGTTTTGCGATTGATAACATCTAGCTAAGTCTATATGGCTTGCATTTAGACATTGTTGATTAGGACTCCTTGATTGCATTTGTTAATTGCATGTTTTTAGTCCTTGCCATGATTAAATGACAACTTGTGTTGAAATGGCTTTGTTTGTTGACAATTAGGTTGCTAGAGTCTCTTTGCACCTAATTGAGTCCTAATGCATGTACATGTAGGCATTGTTGATAACTAGAGTGTTGATTTGCTTTATGACATCTAGTTAAGCATTTAGTATAGCCTAGCATTATTTGCATTTTAAATATCATCACATATTCACATAGGTTGTTGATCTCTTCATAGAGAGTTAAGTCTTGTGACTATTGGTGTGTAGTGCTCAAGCAATTGGTCGAGTGCCACTGTAAAAGGCCCACGAGGTAGATTAGAAGTTGCTCATACCAAGAGTAGTGTATCAAGGGATATCACTAGGGATTGAACTAAAAGTGGTGAGTGATAGTGTCTATAACCTGAGGTTGTCTAGGGTGAGAGTCCGAGAATCACTTGAGGGAGTAAATTCCTTTTCATATAGTGGATTTCATTGACCGTGTGTAGCGCACATATCAGCCCGTGGTTTTTCCTTGTTGAAGGTTTCCACGTAAAAATCAAGTGTTTTTTAATTTTTGCATTTTACACTTGATTTATTTTGTTGTGTGTTTGGGTTTTTATATGTTAACATTGACTAATCGAAAAATTGGTAATAATCGATTCATAACCCATTCACCCCCCCCTCTAGGTTGTATTAGACGCACGCTATACTTATTTTCAAACTTTCTCATCTTAAAGTGTTTGGGTGTGTTTCTTATGTACATATAGATGATCATGCGAGGAGTAAGCTAGACGCTAAGTTAGTTAAGTGTAATTTGGTGGGCTATGGAAAAGATTAATTTGGTTACAAGTTATGGGATGACCAAAACCGCAAGTTGATCAGAAGTAGAGATGTTGTCTTCAATGAAAGGGTTATGTACAAAGACAGGAACACATAGGTGTTTGAGCCGGAAGAGCCAGAGTACTTTGGGTCGAATGATGTGTTAGATAACAGGGTTGTGGAACTAGTTAATCAAAATGATGAAGAACACGGTATGCCGTTCCATGTTCATAATCATATCCCACGTAGAGATGTTACAATGACACAGGCTCAGAGTGCAGTGAGAAGATCAACTCGAACTCTTATACCAAATATGAAGTACTTGCAATACATGCTGTTGACAGATGCAGGGGAACTTGAGTGCTATGATGAGGCATATCAGGGAAAAGATGCGAGCAAATCGGATCTTGCAATGAAGGATGAGATGAAGTTGTTGATTTCTAATCAAACTTAGGAGTTAGCCAAGTTGCTTGAAGGAAAGAAAGCCCTATAGAATAATTGGGTGTTTCGGATCAAAAAGGAACATGATAGTTCTAAGAGATATAAGGCACAACCATGACCAGTGGTCAAAGGCTTCCAACAAATAAAAGATATTGACTACTCTAAAATATTTTTTCATGTTGTTAAACTAACTATGATCCAGTTAGTATTATGCATTGTCGCAGCGAAAGGGTTATACTTGGAGCAATTAGACGTGAATACTGTCTTTCTTCATGGTGATTTGGAGGAAGAAATATATATGAAGCAACAAGAGGGGTTTGCGGAAGAGGGCAAGGAAGAGTTGGTGTGTAGGTTGACAAAGAGCTTGTATGGTTTACAACAAGCTCCCCAACAGTGGTACAAGAAGTTTAATAGGTTTATGCAAGGCAATGGATATTTTAGATGCAATGCTGACCAATGCTGATATTTCAAATAGGTTAAGTCAAATTTTATTATCCTGCTACTTTATGTTGATGACATGTTAGTAGCTAGTGCATATTTAAAAGAAATTAACAATTTAAAGAATCAACTTTCGAGTGAGTTTGAGATGAAGGATTTAGGTGCAATAAAACAGACTCTTAGAATGAGAATTAGCAGAGACGAACATGAAGGTACATTAAAGCTTTCACAAGCAGAGTATGTTCGGAAGGTGTTGCAGAGATTCAGCATGGGTGATGTGAAATCAGTAAGAACACCATTAGCTAGTCATTTCAGGTTGTCTAAGGATTAGAGTCCAAAGATGGAATATGAGAATGACTTCATGGATAAAGTTCCTTACGCTTCAGCCATTGGAAGTCTAATGTATGCCATGACTTGCACAAGAATAGATATTTCCTATGCAATAGGAGTTGTGAGTCGTTACATGTCCAATCTAGGTAAGCCTCACTAGGAGGCCGTGAAATGGATCCTAAGATACCTACAGGGTATGACTGAGAGATGTATAACCTTCAGAAGAGATGAACTCAAGCTGGAAGGTTATGTGGATTACTAGGGAGGTGGATCATAAAAGAAGTATCACTGGATATGTGTTCACAATGGCTAGTACCGCGATTAGTTGGATGTCCCAATTGCAGAAGATAGTGACAATCTCTACAACTGAAGTAGAGTATGTTGCTGTGACAGAATCAAGCAAGAAGCTGATATGGTTACAAAGTTTGTTAACTGAGTTGGGATTCGATCAAGTGATGAATGTGTTGCACAGTGACAGTTAAAGTGTAATACCCTTAGCCAAGAATTCGGCATTCCATTCTAGGAGCAAGCATATAGACCTGCGTTACCACTTCATTTGGTCATTAATCGAAGAAAGAGTTTTAAAGCTTGTTAAGATAGTAGGTAGCAAGAATCCGACTGACATGTTAACCAAGCCAATCACTACTGAGAAACTAGAGCTGTGCGCATCATTAGTGGGTCTTCAAGAGTGAAGACATGGGGGATGAATGCACCGTTATTTATCCACTAAGTCATCGAGGAAGGATGGAGAACGTCTATTGAGTTTCAATCTTCAAGTGAGAGATTGTTGGAGTTTTGTAAAGACTTCAAGACAACAAAGCAAATCAACTTTTGTCTTTTGTGAAATGGAAAGCAAATTAGCTTTATTGGAGTTTGGTGAATTGTGCATAACAAAGTCAACAAAGGAAGTAAATTGAAATTGCTTCATGCTGTGTCTTTCACAATGGAGGGTGAAACGACCAAAATTAATCAAACCGCTGTGAATAGCGCTCTGGCTTTCATAATGGTTATGAGAGCGGTCTGTCAATTGTGAGAAGCGATGTGTGTTGCGCTGTGGGGTTTCGACAATGGTTGCGACATCAGTATTGTCTCTAGAGGTTCACATTATGAAGAGCGTTGTGGCACCTAGAGCAGTTACGCACAAATCCATGTGCGATGAGATTTTGCACAGTGAAGAAAGAGGAAAAAGTAATAGACTGCAAATAGGATTTGGCCAACCCTAGAGCTCTCATATAAATACCACAATTATGTGTACTCTGATGTGTGTGTTAAAATCGCCATATGTGAGAAAAAGTTGCTGAAGAGATAGATAGCAAATTGTAGAGAGACAGAGATTGTAATCAACTCTGAAAGTAGTGGATTAAGTGCGGTGTGCTCCGTGGACGTAGGCAAATTGCTGAACCACGTAAAATCTTTGGTGTCATCTTTTCTTCTTATTGCTTTCATATTATCTATGTGTGTTTAGATTTGTGTGTGCGACTTTTCTTACAACAAGAATAATTTGGTTCGAGGGAATCATGAAGATTCTATGATGGAAGAAATCGGTTCAAGGGAATCACAAAAATTTTACAAGGGTAACTATTTCTTTCCATAATACAGTTAAATATTAGAATCAATATAATCACAGCGATTTGGCTAAAACGTTTTTGTTTTTATGAAAATTTTAAAAACTGGGCCCACTGCCCTTCCGTTGTGCGGATACCAACATAATTCTAAAGTTTAGTGTCAATTTTAACCCCAAAACTAAATAATTGTATTATTTGATATACTTCCTAGCATTCTTTTCATAGCATAAAATATTTAGTTAGGGAGGGATTGTAAATACATGAACTAATGGCTCAAACTTCAAGGGTTCTTATTGAACGAATAAATTTGGGATGTTAATAGTTTGCAGTCGGCTTAAAAAGGGTGGCTCTATATATCGGAGAAAATCTTGTGTGGGATGGTCTCACCACCTCACTGTCAAATGGTGAGACCGTCCAATTAAGTTTCCTAATTTTATACAACTTTAATATTTTAAATTTTATTTTTAAGTGGTGTTATTGGCACACCCTCTATTAGTCTATTTATACCCTACTTTTTTAATTTTATAGTATTCTTTTGTTTTTTCCTTTATCAAAATTACTAAAAGAGACATATAATTTAAGGAAAAATATCTTTTACAAAATAAATCTATTAAAATCTCACATTCCTTTTCCCAAAAAAAAAATAAAAAATAAAAAATCTATCTGCAAGAATTGTTATATCAAGCATTGAAGTAAGTTTGAAGTTTACTAATTTTTTTTTTGTCAAACAAAATCAAAAACCTCTCTATCGAAGAAATAAAAAATGGTCAGTTTCCAGCAGCAAATGAAGGTGAGAGCGATAGGGCTAAAGATATTGTTGAAGAAAAATGTTAAGATTGCCGGAGACTCCAGAAAAAAAGGATGGTACAAAGTGAAGCATGTCAAGAAATAAACACAAAGATTGAGACTTTTATATTTGTATGTCATGGTTATTATATTTTTGATACTCATTAAAGATCTAAGTTTTTCAGTATTTTTATTCTCTTTTTTTTTTTTTTTTTTTTTTTTTTTTTTTGGGTTCTTGTTATGGTTCTTTGATTAACCTTATAAAGGAATCCTGTTATTATTATTTTTTCTTTTTTCCTTTCCACCATTAAATAAGAAGAAGAAAAAAAACTCAAATAATAATAATAATCATAATAATAATAAGAAGAAAAAAATAAATCATTTAATGGAGGTGAGAGAGGGACACATATAGATATTATAGATAGAGAGATAAAAGATGGGGTGTATTAAGTTTGAAAAATATGTAAAAAGGGTAATTTTGGAAATGAATCAAAAAAAAATTAATAAAAACATTTAATTTTATTTAATTAAATCTAAATTTTATAAAGTGGAGCATAAATAGACTGGTAGAGGTGTGCCAACAGCACCACTCTTTATTTTTATATTTTTAATAAAAATTAGACAACTTGATTGGACAGTCTCAACACCTGAAGGTGAGACCGTCCCACACAAGTTTTTTTCTTATATATTGACTCCCAAAAAAGTTCTCAATGCACCCATTTTCTCACTACACACATTATTCAAATTTTCCTTTAGCATCCATTATAATTCCAAAAATAACCCTAACGAAACACCCTTTTATAAATCTCCTTTTACTCTAAATATATTCCTCCTTAAAATGAAAGATTCACCATAACTTCTCATATATTTTTTTTCTCTAAGATCTGGATTAACACTATGTTTGGATTGAGGGATGAGAAATGAAATGAAATAATAAGTTAAGGAGGAAAGGAAAGGAAAGGAAAAGAGAGGGAAGCTAGTGATTTTTGTTTGAATGATTATGAGTAGATAAAAGGAAATGAAATGAAACAAATGCAATATTAATAGGGTTAGTTATAGGATATTGAACAAATTTATTAACTTATAATTCCTTTCCCTCCTTTCCGTCCAATTTTGGAATGAAACCAAATTAGGTTAAACAACAAGAAGAAATTATTCCCTCCTTATCTTTCTTTATTATTTCCTTTTTTTCTCTTTTCACAATCCAAACAAGAAATAAGAATCCACCAATTTCTTCTCTCCTATTCCATGAAACCAAACATAGTGAAGTGCAGAACCTCTTAATTTGTTTCCTATGAAAAGGCTATGTAGCACTCAGATTACATAAATTAATCATCTATCATTTTTCTTCGACCAAACTATTGTTTTATTTATCTAATATTGTTGATTAGAGTTTCTTATAATTGAAACGTTTTCCTTTTTTTCCATTACCAAAGTTAAAGCAAAGAAGAAATGAAGGAAAATTTTTTTTGGGAATTCTAGTGTTAATAGTACTTCTTGATTTCTTGCGGTAGCAAGAAATAATAAAAGAGAATAGTATTTGGGGGTGTGCATTTTCGGTTTGGTTTGAGTTGAAGATCAATGTCAAACCAAACCAATATGAATCAGTTTTGCTATATTTCAATACAAACCAAACCAATGTGATTTTCCAAATTGATTCAAACCAAACCAAAAAAGGTCGGGTTTGGATTGGGTAGGTTTATTGGTTTATATTTAAACTCAAAATTTATTTTCTTATATTATATTATAAAAATATTTAAATAAAAATAATACTAGAAAATAGTAATTATATATATAGTAGCAGCCAAAGGAGAATCCGGGGTCCCAGACCCACTATGAGCCAGGGCCCAAGGCCTAATATCACAGACTTATCATCTGATTTATCGCTCGACAATAGACTTATACAACCTATCAAGGCAACAACTAAGTTGCACTGACCTATCAAGACAACAACAAAATAGGTATAATCATGAAACAAAACAATTACACTAATGCATATCGTAGGATATATCTATATAAAAAAGCAAAACATGGGTTCACGCAGATGCGGTCACATCCTTAGCCACTGGATTTGAAGGACAATTACTCTGGTGGTGGACTCACACGTTAATCCCAATAGCTAGGACAAATATAATAAACCATACAAAAACTGTAACTACAACTACACCCCTATTTAGGACTGCAACTGACCCATAAGCTCCTGAAACATTTACAGTTCATACAACATCCACATCTTAGCCTGATGGCATAGATGTTTTATGCTACACTATTGTTCTCCATTTTATCGGAAACCCCAATCGCTTCCAAGACAAAGAATACTCAAAACTTCAGAGTCTAAGATGTAAAAAACTCAACGATTTCAAATGGTATAAATAAATATTCCTAACAAGAGTACTACAAAGAGAAGACAATGCCAACTCTTATTGGAAAGAAAAATTTATATTTGGATTACCATCCCTCTTTGCCAACAAAGTAAGAGACAAAATGATAGAACAAATGGCCAGTTCTGATTGGTCCCAAATTGACCTCAGTACTTGGACCTATGGAGAAATAATAACCACTATCAACATAGTTGCTATGCAACTAAGCAATGACATCCGACTAAAAAGCCAACTCAAAAAGCGGAAACTAACCACTAGAAAGGAACTTGGTTCCTGGTGTGAACAATTCGGATTCGATAAACTCCCTAGCCAAAAGAAAAGAAATACCTCTTAAAAAATCAAAACCTATAAAAAATACGAAGGAAAGAAAAATTATAAACAAAAAATGAGAACAATGAACAAAGACTAACACAAGAAGAGTTTTTGAAAACCCTTCTCTAGGATGACCAATAAACCAAAAACATGTTTTGGGTGTGGAAAGAAAGGACATTTCTGACAAGTGTCATGAATTAAAAAAACAAAATCAGATCCCTAGATATAGATGAGGTTACCAAAGACAGACTTATTCAAATTCTCTTTGAACAAAGCTATGAATCCGACTCATATATTGAATCAAGCTCTAATGATGAACTCCTAGCCCTTGAAGATTCTGATTCAGAATCCTCAATTGAAAATAACAATGACAATATACAACCTTGTCTTTGCAAAGAGATCAATGTTCTTGACCAGTTTGATTATTCCATGTTGATCGGCATGATCGATGGAATAGAAGACTCTACCCTCAAAGCTGACTACATCAGAAAATTACAGTAAAATATTACCAGGGAAAAACTTTCCACCCAATCCTCAGAGCAGCAAGCCCAAACAAGATTCAAATCCCCTTTTTCTCCCCCCAATTTTGATGAAAATGTTATAAAACGTTTCCATTCGAAACACAGGAAAGTAACCATTTCTGATCTCTAGAAAGAAATTCATAATGTCAAAGAATAAATGAAAGATCTAAGACTTATCACCCAACAATTACAAAAACAAGTTTTGGAAAAATCCATGTCTAAAGGATCCTCTCCTACCAAGAAAAATGTCCAAAATTTTAAACAACCCAGCTTCAACAGCTCAGACGATACCGATAATGACTCTCAAACAAACCAAGTAGTTGACTCATTGGTTGACTTGAAACAGGAACTAGCAAACCTCTTCCACTAAGATAATAACCTAGAAACCTGTAAAAATGCCTTCAACATTGTCGTCAAAGAAATCAGGATAAAAAAAATTGTATTCTGAGATTGACATTAGAATCTCTACAGATTATAACCTCAGGGTCAACGTTCTTATTGATTCACGTGCTGACCTGAATTAAATCAGGGAAGCCCTGGTACCAACAAATATTTGGAAAAAACTACTGAATCTTTATACAGAGCAAATAGGCAACAACTTGATATACAGTACAAACTATCTGATGCAAGAGTTTGCAATGCTAGTGTTTGTTACACCACTGATTTCCTAATGGTCAAAACTTTATCTCAAAATGTAATCCTTAGATTACCTTTTCTATATCTCAATTCTCCATTCAAGGTTACTCATGAAGGTCTTCTTTTAGAATACCTGAGCAAAGAAATCCTTTTCTCCTTCACCTTTCTGGTCCTTGTTCGTGACCTTAGTGTCTTAAAAAATAAAAGCATATGCGAAGACAAATCCATCTTCCTTGAACAACAGATTGCAAACATCAATTGAAAACAAGAACAACTATCTTTCCTAAAAGATGACTTAAACTTTGAAAGACAAATGAGACACACAGAAAACCCCAAGCTACAAAACAAAATCCAAGATTTCAAAAAAAAAAAAAAAAAACTAGAAAAAGAAGTCTGCTCTTTTTTTCCCAATGCTTTTTGGGATAGAAAGAAGCATATTGTCAATCTTTCGTATAACAAGGACTTTTCTCAATAAGGAATACCTACTAAAGCTAGACCTATCCAGATGTCTGTTGTGCTCTTCTTGAATATTGCAAAAAAGAAATGTTAGGATTTTTGTTTGTGTTGGCAAGAATTCTATATCAAAACATTGTTTCTTTTGTAATTTTTAGTTGTCTTAGTTTGATGATGATTCAAGCTTCAAGGAAGACTTGACAACTTTCCATGCAAGATGGTGTCTTCAAAATGGAATAAGCTACATTACTCATCAAAGGTATATTAGACCTCATTCCTATTACAAGGCACAGGCACGCACATATATGACATTCATTTGTGTCCCTACATAGTTGTACACCATTGGTATAACACATTCACATACTTGTTGAAGTATGCACATGCATTAGATTTAGAGGGGTGTATTCAATTAGGATTCGTGAGGACATTTAAAGACATTATAAATCCTGGTGTATTCAATTCGGACATTTAAAGACTTTAAAAGAGTCTATATTAATCAAGTGGTATTCAATTTAGATTTCTATGGGCTTTTAAAGAATCCTTTCAAATTTGGGTGTATTAAATTGAGACTTCTAAAAATGTCTACAAGAATCAAGGTGTATTCAATTGAGACTGGATTTTAAAGGATTTTCTTAAGTCATGGATTTTGGTGGACTTGATGGTGAGATGTATTAATATCAATGGCCATAATAGTCCAGCCTTCTCTCCAAGCTTTTTGGTGGACTCTATGTTTTCAAAATGGGTGGCGATATTTGCACCCCTTAAAAATCATGTCCACCACAAATTTATATATTTTTAAAATTCCAACCTTACCCTTAAAATAAATTATCAACATTTTAACTCAAAAATATAATAAATTCTTATAACTATTTATTTATTTTTAATTTTTAACAAACTATAAATCAAATTAAAAAAAAAAAACCAAAATAAAAAAAAATATATATATATATTGTGAAATGACCTACTAAAAAATTAGATAGCAACCTGCTCAAAAATCTAGGAGTACTGCTCCTCCTATTATATTTTAAAGCATGGCTTAAAATTTGTATTTTACATTAAAAAAAAAAAATGTCTAAACTAGGATGTAAGGAGATCAAAGATGAAGATGAAGAAGAAGTCTCCAATTTTTTTTATTGTTTATTCGCTTTTCAATATTTTATGTATAGCTTTGCTTGGTTATTCAATTAGTTGATTATTGTTTGTTTATATGATTAGACACGAGTCCCTTTTGTTTGACAAAATGTTTTCAAAAGTTGAAGGGTAGGTAGATGTACAATAAAATAGTAAATTCATCTTGGAAATACATTTAATTCTAGTCAGTACCATAAAAATTTCAATTGAATAGTCATTGTCAATTGTTATACTGAAATCCATATCATCAATTTTATCTGCTGAAAATTGCGCATTTAAAAAACTAAAAGCATGATGGCTTATGATTAGCTACTCTCTTATCAGTTGTTCTTGTGATAACAAATTCACCTTAAACCCAGAACCATGTTGATACCAAGCCCATGCTGCTGCTTTTACTATTGATAATTCATCTGTATTATTACCTCTACCTCCTATTGGGTATTTTTTTTTTTTTGTCTCCTTGAAAGAGTTGAAAATTTCTTTAAGTAGCATGACATTAAAAACTTGTCTCCTTAGGGTTAACGTTGTTACAGGGTTCGCAATACTTAGGTGGTTATGGAGAGACAAATGGAGAACTAGAAATGAAAATAACTGATTAAAGAGTTGAAAAGTAATAGAAGAGAAAAGGAAGAAAGCAGAGATTGTTGTTAGTACTGCAAATTATTAATGGATCATATTGGTTAAGTGTATATATTGTGTTATTGAGCCATATAGTGGTATAATTCTCCATCTAATAGAAGTCAGAGATAACAAATCCATGAAAGTCCATGGATGTCTAAATAAATCCATAAAAGTTTGAGACAGATGTCTAAACAAATCCATAAAAGTCTGAGATAGATATATAAATAAATCAATGAAAGTCCATGTGGATTTATAAAAGTCTATAGAAATACATGAAATTCTGTCATTTAAAAAATGTCTTTAAATATCCTCAAGAATCCTAATTGAATATACAATCCTTAATTTAACAAACATTGTGAAATTGTATGTCCTAGGACTATCTTTAGAAAATGGCATACTTGTGTGACTTTGTATTTATTTGTTTTTGGACTTTGAACATGATCTCATATGATTCCTTATTGAGTCCCGGTAATTTCGGTTATACACTCATTAGGTTTTGATTCCAAACTAGGAAGCTACGCTACTTTACGTTCTCATACGAGGTGTTGTCTTTGTCATCATGCATCGAGTCAAATTCTCAAACTTCCGTCAAAGTTTCGTAGTCATCCTTGTGTGTAAGGGAGTCACAGTTTGTAATCCGAAGACAGATTCAAATTCAGAGTTCGGAGGCCTAAATACGGCAAAAGATCGTAAGAGGAGTGCAAGGGAGGCAAGAAATGGCCAAAGGCCATTTTGGGGTGTGGCCGTGAGGAGCGCATGAGGCTCACAAGCCAGTAGCTTCTTTGCCCCGTGAAACTCTCGCGCCTCTCACAGGTAGATGACATGGCCACCCTCTATTGGTCACTTACTTTCCTCTCTTTCATCTCTTTTAAATCTCACTTTTCCCTCTCATTCATTTCAAGAAGAAAAATTAGAAAACACTATGTGCAGAATTTTCTCTCCAAACTTTCTTACCTTCCAAACACCATAACTTTCTCATTCGGATTCCGAATTTAGTGATTCAAGTTGAAAAATCTTCATAATCAAGTCCTTTACCTTTTCCATGTGAGTTTGCAGTTGTTTGATCAAGTTTTATGGTGGTTCTACCTTCAAAATCTAACCAGCTCGTGAATCATAAGTATTTGACTAATCTTTGTGTTTTCTTCTTTTTAAACCTTCAATTACCTTGGGTTTTCTTTTCTATATCTATGTGTATATATGGTAAATTCTATTGAGAAATATAGCTTCATAATCAAACATAATCAAATCTAATTAGAGACAAATGTGAACAAGTTTTCTAGGATTCTAGTTTTTCACATGTTTGAGAGTTATATTGTGATTAGTTTGATATCTAAGGTTATTTGTGATTTAATTGATTCATTTTATGATCATTAACCTTGGTATGTGCTTGGATCCTTTAATTGAACAAATCTAGGATTAGCACTTGTAATTTTGTATTTAGAGCCTACTAGTATTTAATTGATTATTCATTATATCCTTGCTCTAAATGTTGGCTAGAATATCCATTGATCATATTTTGTGATTCTAGCATTTTTTTTTTGTATGTTTCTAATATCTTGAATATGTGCTTCATTTATATGATTTACTCAATTGTTATATTTGTGAATGAAACTAGGAGCCATATGTGTTAGGTGTTTTTCACATGCTCTAGGTTTTAATTCAAGTTTTTGTATCTAGACTATTTTGATTTATGTTCTCACATGACTAAGTCTAGTTTTCATGGAATGTATTGATCACATGTTTTATGTTAAATTGTTTGTTTATATCATTTGCATTCATTGATCACACTAGGAAGTCCTTGTAAAAGGCATAAAGTTTTGGTTAAGACATATTGTCCGGATAACCAAGCAAGAAGTCTTGACCAGGACAAGAGGTCCGGATAGTCAAGTAAAGAAGTCTTGGTTATGACAAGAGGTCCGCATAACCAAGTAAGAAGTCATGGCTATGATCGGGAAGGTTTGGATAACTATGCATGAGAGGCTCTCTAGATGCATGAATGCCTTGGATAGGGAGTTGGCTACAATATTGGTAGGCCAAGGCAATTGGATAGACATAGACTCTAATAGAGAGTGTTGCATGGGATGTGCATTGGTTCTTGAGGAATCTCTAATCTTCCAACGATGTTGTGTAGAGATGGACTCCAATATATGGTGGCTCCGCATCATTGAGGGATTTCTTATCTACTAATAGGGATTGGGTAGACATAGACTTCAATAGGAAGTAGATCATATGTTTGTCAATTTTGAGAAATTTCTAATCTATCATCGAATATATATAGTACTTAATGGTTCTAGTTCAACCTATGAATGTTTCCTCCTTGGAGATTTTACCACGTTAAAAAATCTCTTGTGTCAATTCTTTCTATCTCTCTCTTCCATATTTGTATATGTGTATGTTTTAGTCTTGTTGCATAATATTCACTTGTGTCGTATTTTGAGACAAGATTTTGTTAAGCGTGATATGTACGCAAATCATTTTGATCATAGTTGTATATATAATTATTTTGTTCATTGATTCTTTTGTGTAGTTATATTTTGATTGATACTTGTAACACATTGAACATTATTTGAAACACAAGTATTCTTTGTTGTTGATGTTTATTTGATGTTATTCTTCCTCTTGCTACTTGTTGATATATAGACAATGCTTTGAAAATCACATGCTTAGCTTGTCTATACATGTATGTATGGTTTATGTGTTGTAATGTAAGCTATCATGAGGGACAAAATTACTTTTTTTTTCAAGGGATTGAAAAAGGTAACCCGCACTTGACGAGATCCAGTTTATACTCTCGTATGAATTGCTTAGGATTTTGAAGCATGGTTGCACAAGATGATGTTATGACTGAAAAGGCTTCCAAATATAGGCCTCTTCTTCTCAAGGGTCACAACTACGGGTTTTGGAAATTGAGGATGAAGGCTTACATTCGCTCTATTGTTGAGAGAGCTTTGATAATAGTGGAAGAAGGTTACTTCTCTCCCAATAAGAGACTTGAGAATGTAACCATTGTTCCCAAACCTAGAAGTGAGTGGTCCAGTAATTAGTTCGAGTTAGCGAAATGGCATCATCGGGTGGTGCATGTTATATTTTGAGGTGTGGATAGTAGACAATTTTCCTACATCCAAAACCTAAAGACCACAAAGGAGGTGTGGAACGCTCTCCAAGTCACTAATGAGGGGACTAAAGCGGTGAAGAAGTCGCAGCTTCAAATGCTCACAACTTAATTTAAGACATTGCAAATGTGTGAGGAAGATAAGTTCGATGACTTTCAATTAAAGCTACTAGACATTGCCAATCAATGTCAAGCTCTTGGGGTCTCTATCTCCAATGATAGGCTAAATTGGAAGATTCTAAGATCACTTCCAAAGAGGTTCAAAGCTAAGGTAACAACCATTGAAGAGAGCAAGGATGTAGACGTCATGGGCATAGATGAGTTGCTAGGGTCTCTTCAAACCTTTAAGTGTGCATGAAGCCTAAGGCTAAGAACAAAGGTTTAGCTCTCAAGGTCATCAAAGAAGCTAGTAGTGATGATGACGAGGACATGGATTTATTGGTTAGGAAGTTTAGGAAGTTTATGAGGAAAGGTTCCAAGCCAAGTGGCAAGTATTCAAAGAAAGTGGAAGTCAAGAAGTCATTTACTCCTACTCATGAGAGGAGTGGTCATGCTAAGAGCAATTGTAAGGTTCAATGCTTCAAGTGTAAAAAGCTTAGACATTATGCTTCGGAATGTCCTAGTGATAATACTAAGAAAGACAAGAAGGGAAAAGCTATGACGGACACGTGGAGTGATGATGATGACTCTAGTTAGGAGGAGAGCTCAAGTGATAAGTCTTCTAGTGAAGAAGAGTTGGTAAGCAACTTTGTTGCCTTCACAGCCTTATCACTTTACTCTAGAGGATGTATCTCAAGATTATTTGGACCAAGAGGTTGATCCAAATCATCAAGGGTGCTTAAGTGAGAATCCAACCTATATAGATCTTTTGGCTAAGGTGAAGTGTCTTGAAGAGAATTTGAAGATAGCCTTAAGGGAGGTTGAAAAGAAGGATGATTTGATCAAGTTACAAGTAGATGAGTTTGTGTCAACAACTCGAAGGCTCTTGGGTGAAAAAAATGCTCTTGCTAAGAAGCTTAGAGAAGTTGAAGGGATTGTTCTTCAAAGAGATATGATCATCTCTAGTTTAACTCTAAGAGGCTTAAGCGACTTGATAGTTGATGAGAAGCTCATAGAAGCATCACTTCTTATAAGCGAGGAAAATGTCATTGTTGATAAGAAAGCTCCTAAGAAGAAACGTTCTAAGACCAATAACAAATTGAAGAACAAGATACCCCTTGAAACTCCCATTTGTGCTTCTCCAACTTCGAAAAGTAAAATATCTTCTTTTGTTCCCATTTGCCATTTTTGCAACATTGTAAGCCATGTTAAGTCCAAGTGCTTTAAATACATTGAATATTGCAAAATAGGAAATGCATCTAGGGATAAAGAGATTGAACTTCATTTTAAGCATGCTAAAGCTTTTGAATATGGAAAGCATGATAATGTCGGAAAGCATGATAATGTCTCAAAGTATGTTAAGAATGTGAAGAATGTGAAGAATGCAAATCTTGCTAAAATTGACAAAGCATGTGTTGCTAGGAATGTTGAAAAGAAGAGTATCAATAATATTCTTGTTGAGTAAGTCATAGATGGTCTTTATTCTAGATTCAACATTGTTGTCAATAAGAATCTTGATAATGTTTGTGTAGGTTCACCCAAGACAAAGTTTGTCAAGGGTGAGTGCACTTACCAATAGTTTAAGTTGCACATATGAGTTAGCTTTAAGATTAGTGTTATGTTGTTAAGAAACTTAGCTTGTTTGCTTTGTATCTTTATAACTTGACATGAACTTTACTATCTCACACTTTTGTTATAATAGTCAAAATTTGTTGATTAACTTTAGAGAAGTTGCTTTTCATGAAATCTATATGGTGACAATCATGTTAAGACTTTTGGAGAAAGTCATTTTTTTTTTTTTGTTGTTGTTTGAGTTGAAATGCTAAGTCTTTAGTCTTTAGTCTCTTGGATCGACACACCAATAACTTGTTGTCATGAGGACAAATAATCCAAGAGGACTCATAAAAAGGGTGAAGACTTTACATTTTATGAAAAATAGCTTGTGAAGGTCTCTCTATATCATATTGCTTGCTTACTTGATTTTTTCATCTTTCAACTCATTATTTGTACCACTTCATGTAGAATGTCATATTAGAGAACTAGTATAATGTTTATATGGTCCTCTTTGACATTTGCTCTTTTAAGATCTTTTGGTGATAATTGTTCACATTGATCTTAATCATGGTGTGTGTTATTGTAAGTATGATTGTTGAGTGGCATGTTTTGAAAAATATGAGCTTCATATTCTTTGAAAGCTACTCTCTTGAGAAGTAATTATTTTAAGTAAGTCTCTTTGTATTACTTTTTGATAATGTGCTTTTAAGCCATAAAACTTGGTTTCAAAAATGCACCTTGCTTCTCTTGTATGCTTGGTGAAGTAAGTTGAGTTTGATTGATGTAAGTTTTGGATACACCTTGAAGTTCTAGGACTAGTACATTTAAAAATGACCTATGGTTGATATCCATTTGCTTGGGCAACATAGAACTTAACGAGCACCTTCATGGAAAGGGCTACACACCTTAGTTGTGCAGTCGTCCAATGTAGGAAAGGGCTATGTCATTGTAATGAGTGAAAGCTGCCATGAAGTTTATATGTTTATGTTAGAAAAATCATAGAAGTGTTGAAAAGAATCATTTAAAAAAAAAATCTTTGATTCAAGCCTAAAACAAAACAAAAAGGCTTTATGGAGTATAGTAGAATAATTAAATTAGCTCGGGTTGTCAAATAAAAATGAAATGACGAGCCACATGCACACACACATTCACATGTGTAAATCTATTCTTTTTAAAAGCAAAATTCTGAATGATAATCGGTTTGACCTTTTATGGAAGGGCTTCAGATGAATAATTATTGAAATTGTTTGCATGTTTGAATATCAAATTACTTCTTTTCATTTTCTTGAAGTAAAATCTTCACACACTCATGTTTGCTTATTTGGTATTTTGATACTCTAGCAATTTTTGCAGAAATATGAGAGTGATTGAAAATCTTAATGTAACTCTCATTGTTATATGGAGCTTATTTGAAAATATATTAAAATTGCTTGGTGATGTGATTGTTTGGATATTTTTGTGAACAATTGTCTATCTAGATCTTAGATAGGGCATTTATCAAGAAGAAACATAATATGCTAAACTTTTATTCTCTTTAATGATATGGTCATATGATTTTTAAGATTGTTATTTGTTGGCATTATTCATGTTTTTGATAAATCTTAAAGATGTTATGATAATTCTTGATATGCATATTGATTTGTTCAAAAATTGGTGTTTTGCCTTTGTATATGTTCATTGGTCTCTAACTTGCTTTGATGTTTCCACTCGCGTTTGTTTTTGTGTTTTTAGTGATACGTGTATGGGGAAAACCAAGAAAGTTGTGACTAGCAACCCTTCTAAACCGATAGACAAGTCCAAACCCTTTTCTTTTTCCAAGAATGTTATGGCCAACAAGTTGAAGCTTTTAGAGATTTTTGGGCACAAAAAAATCATTGAAGAAAAAGATATGGATTTGGATTCTTGTAGTGGTTCTTATGTCCATAAGGTCATTGTTGAAAGGAAATGGAGTACTTGGATTAACATGCTAGGAATAGTGAATGATACCATGGTTAGAGAATTCTATCATCAGTATAAAGAATGTACTTCCCTTGAAGATGCCTTGTTGAATTTGAGAGGTGTTGTCTTTAGAGTCAACTCAAAGAACTTGAATGAGTTCCTAAAGTTACTCTATTTTATTGAGGCGAATTTTCTTGATGTTGATGTCTTGGAGAACCTCAATGAGATAGGTAGAACTCTTTCTGACAATGATGATTTTGAGTGGGGAAAACGTGCCTTTATTAGGCAAAGTGAGTTGACTAAGGTTAATGTCTTTTGGCATCTCTTTGTATGTGCCAATATTGTTAGATCTTCTAATGCTACCGAACTAAACAAAGAGAAGATCAAGATTGTGTATGCCTTAGTGACTAACAAACCCATAAACCTTGGTGATGTTCTTATAGAACATATTGAGATTACAGCTTATTCAACTCGTTTGGACAAAAAGTTAACATTTTCAGGGTTTATCTCTCATTTATGTTTGATTAAATGAGTGAAGAAACAAGATGATGATGTTCTACTACCTCCCTTAGCGAAGATTATTGATAAACGTGTGGCTACCATGTCATATAAGAAAAATGGAAAGTCTTGTCATGCATTTAGGCTCTTCTGTGAATCTCATGATTCAAGGCTTGTATCTAGCATAACCATTCTTCCAAATTGGGCTATGCAATTGAAGAGTAAGGTTGAAGAGTCAAGATGGTTGATTGAGGAGTCACAAAGGAAGATTAAAGATCTCAATGCTAAAGTTGTGCTACAAGATGTGACGATCAAAGAATTGGAAAGCAAAACATCTACTCCAAATCGTACAACATTCCTTGGTGGCACAAGTGGTTAGAAATGATCTTGAGATATATTTTCTTTTTTTCTTTTTTCTTTTTTCTTTTTTCTTTTTTTGCCTAGATATCATGTAAAAATAGGGGAGAAATATGGGGAGATATATGATAGTTTCTAGCTTGCTTATTCTCATTTTTTAATTATATGTTATATTTGGTATCAAGCTTGAACTTTATGGCATGTAATATTTTTTTTGTTGATCTTGGCTAGAATATTTTGTTGGATAGCATGTATTAAGAGGGAGCATACATGACCCATTTGGACTTTAATTTTTATTTTTCTTGCCAAAGAATATGCATTGCCATATGCATTGTCTCTTAGATATTCTTGTGCTTTCAAGTTGATTTTATGTGATATCAAGAGAAGACCAAGAAAAAGTTCAAGGCTTGTTATTGAAAATTTGTCTAGAAATGTGTAACTCATTGTAACTCATTGTGACCAATTTTATTTGTATTTGTTTTAGTATATGTATAGGGGTTTTGACATGGAATTTGCCAAAGGGGGAGATTGTTAGGATTTTGGTTTGTGTAGGCATGAATTCCATATCAAAATGTTGTTTCTCTTGTAATGTTTAGTTGTCTTAGTTTGATGATGATTCAAGCTTCAAGGAAGACTTGGCAACTTACCATGCAAGACGGTGTCTTCAAAGAGGAATAAGCTACATTGCTCATCAAAGGTATATTAGACATCATTCCTCTTACAAGGCATATGCACACACACACACACACATGGCATTCACTTGTGTCCCTACATAGTTGTACACCATTGTCATAGCACATTCACACACTTATTGAAGCATGCACATGCATTAGATTTAATTTAACAAACATTGTAAAATTGCATGTTTTAGAACTATCTCTAGGCAGTGGCATACTTGTGTGATTTTGTGTTTATTTGTTTTTGTTTTATTGTTTTTGGACTTGAACATGATGTCATATGATTCTATATTGAGTCTTGGTCATTTCGGTTACTCACTCATTAGGTTTCGTTGCGTTCTCATACGATGTGTTGTCTTTGTCATCATGTATCGAGCCGAATTCTCAACATTTTATCAAAGTTTCATAGTCTTCCTTATGCGTAAGGGAGTCATGATTTGTAATCTGAAGACGGATTCAAATTCAGAGTTCGGAGGCCTAAATACGGCCAAAGAACGCGAGAGGAGCACAAAAGAGGCATGAAATGGCCAACGACCATTTTGGGGTGTGACCGTGCGGAGCTTGTGAGGCTCACAGGTTAGCAGCCTCTCTACCCCATGAGGCTCACATGCCTCTCATAGGCAGGTGACGTGGGCACCCTCCATTGGTCACTTATTTCCCTCTCTTTCATCTCTTTTAAATCTCTCATTTCCCTCACATTCATTTCAAAAAGAAAAATTAGAAAACACTATGTGTAGAATTTTCTGTCCAACCTTTCTCACCTTCCAAACACCATAACTTTCTCTCCGAATTGAGTGATTCAAGTTGGAGAATGTTTGTAATCAAGTCCTTTACCTTTTTCAAGTGAGTTTGTAGTTGTTTGATCGAGTTTTGTGGTGGTTCTACCTTCAATACCGAACTAGCTCGTGAATCATAGGTATTTGACTAATCTTTGTGTTTTCTTCTTTTTAAACCTTTAATTACCTTGGGTTTTCTTTTCTATATGTATGTGTATGTATGGTGAATTCTATTGAGAAAGATGGCTTCATAATCAAACCTAATCAAATCTAATTAGAGACAAATGTGAACAAGTTTTCTAGGATTCTAGTTATTCACATGTTTGAGAGTTATATTGTGATTAGTTTGATATCCAGGGTTATTTGTGATTTGAGTGATTCATTTTATGATCAATAACCTTGGTATGTGCTTGGATCCTTTAATTGAACAAATCTAGGATTAGCACTTGTAATTTTTTATTTACAGCCTACTAGGATTCAATTGATTATTCATTATATCCTTGCTCTAAATGTTGGCTAGAATATTCATTGATCATATTTTATGATTTTGGAATTTTTAATATATGTTTCTAATATCTTGAATATGTGCTTCATGTATATAATTTATTTAGGTGTTAGATTTGTGAATGAAACTAGGAGCCATATGTGTTAGGTTTTTTTCACATGCTCTAGGTTTTGATTCAAGTTTTTGTATCTAGACTATTTTGACTTGTGTTCTCACATGACTAAGTCTAGTTTCCATCGAATGTATTAATCACATGTTCTATGTTGAATTGTTTGTTTGCATCATTTGAATTCATTGATCACACTAGGAAGTCCTTGTAAAAGGCATAAAGTCTTGGTTAAGATATGTGGTCCGGATAACCAAGCAAGAAATCTTGACTGGGACAAGAGGTCCGGATAGTCAAGCAAAGAAGTCTTGGTTAGGACAAGAGATCCGGATAACCGAGTAAGAAGTCATGGCTAGGATCGGGAAGGTCCAGATGGCTATGCACGGGAGGCTTTCTAGAGGCATGAGTGCCTTAGATAGGGAGTTGGCTACAATTTTGGTAGGCCTGGGCGATTGGATAGATATAGACTCTAATATAGAGCATTGCATGGGATATGCATTGACTCTTGAGGAATTTCTAATCTTCCAACGATATTGTGTAGAGATGGACTCTAATATATGGTGGCTCCGCATTATTGAGGGATTTCTTATCTACCAATAGGGATTGGGTAGACATAGATTCTTATAGGAAGTAGATTATAGATTGGTCACTTTTGAAGAATTTCCAATCTATCATCCAATATATATAGTACCCGATGTATGTAGTTCAACCCATGGATGTTTCCTCCTTGGAGGTTTTGCCATGTTAAAAAATCTCTTGTGTCAGTTCTTTCTATCTCTCTTTTTCATATTTGTATATTTATATGTTTTAGTCTTGTTGCATAATATTCACTTATGATGTATTTTGAGACAAGATTTTGTTAAGTGTGATATGTAAGCAAATCATTTTGATCATAGTTGTATATATAATTCTTTTGTTCATTGATTCTTTTTTATAGTTATATTTTGATTGATACTTGTAACACATTGAACATTATTGGAAATACAAGTATTCTTTGTTGTTGAGTTTAATGTTCTTCTTCCTTTTGCTACTTGTTGATATATTGACAATGCTTTAATGATCACATGTTTATCTTGTCTATACATGTATGTATCGTTTATTTGGTGTAATATAATCCACCTTAAGGGAAAAATTTACGTTTGTTTCAAAGGATTGAAAAAGGTGTAAAAACATATTCACCCTCCCTAGGTATGCTTTAGGCAATTTAACTACGATTGTATATTTCAAGAAATCAAAGACTTATTACAAAAAGGACTGATCAGGCCATTAAAATCTCCTTGGAGTTGTCCTGCATTCTATGTTCAGAAGAATGCTGAAAACGAAAGAGGAGTTCCACGACTTGTCATCAATTACAAATCCTTAAATGATGCCCTCCAATAGATCTGGTATCCTATCCCCAGTAAATTTGACTTATTAAAAAGACTTTACAATTCCAATATTTTTTTTCAAAGTTCGACATAAAATTAGGATTCTGGCAAATCCAAATTGCTGAAAAGGACCTCTATAAAATATCCTTCACAGTCCCTCTTGGCCAATATGAGTGGAATGTTATGCCTTTCGGCCTAAAAAATGCCCCTAGTGAATTCCAGTGCTTGATGAATGAAATCTTTAACCCATATAATGAATTTTCCACTATTTATATAGATGATGTCCTAATATATTCTAACAATACAACCCAGCATTGGAAGCATCTTGATATATTCCTTAAAACTGTCAAACACCATGGTTTAGTAGTCTCTACCTCAAAAATTGTTTTATACCAAACAAATATCAGGTTTTTAAGCCACAATATTGAAAGAGGAACGATCATACCCCTCCAAAGGAGTTTTGAGTTTGCCGACAGATTTCCTAATGTCATCAAAGAAAAAACCCAATTGCAAAGGTTCCTAGGATGACTCAATTATATAGCAAATTTTTATAAAAAACTACGCATCATCTGCAAACCCCTTTTCCAAAGGCTCAAGAAAAACCCTTTCCCTTGGAAAGAAGAGCACACTAGTGCTATGACGAATGATTTTAGTGTCCGTTTAAAACCGTCCGTCAACAATATTTATAAACCTATAGCCTCAAAAGGATTTTAAAAACACAAGTATATTTGTAAGCAAGGATCGTCCACAGAGATTAAGGTAGCGGTGATTAGCTTAGGATTAATAATACTAAAAATACATAAAAGAAAATGCTTAGGATTAGTAAATGGTTGGTGTTGTGAAGTGTAAAAGAAAATGTAATAAAAACTACACTAGGAATGCAAAGTGAAAGGAATGTGAATAGAGTGAAAGATATGATAATGGAACTAAGGTGTTAATAGACTCATAAGCGAATATTGGGCAAATGCAACAAATTCATAATTAAGCACATATATCAAATGTAACCAACTTAGGGTATATAGAGTTGGCTATTTATCCCTAGCGAGTGGTCAACCTAGGATATATAGCGAAGCCCTCCACTAGTGATTAATCCCTCATTAACAACCGCCTAGGGTGTATAGTGCCGATTGCTCGTTTAGGATTCTAGGCAATGAAGCTCATCTATCTATCAAGGGCTCTACCGATTACTAGTGTAGTCATCGTAGGGTGTATAGTGGTGACTTCTAACCCTTCACAAGAGTCGACCTAGGGTGTATAGTGTCAGGCACTCGTTCAAAGTTAAATGAAGACCGCAGTCATAGTGCCGGGATTCTTAATCGATTACTAAATTAGCCAACATATGGTGCATAGTGAAGGCTTATAATCCTCTCACAAGAGCTGTCTTAGGGGTGTGTAGTAACGGACACTCGTTCGAGGCTAGATAAAGAGCTCGGTTATTAAACCGGAGTTCTAAAAATCCCTTCCATGCAATACAAATAGAACCCAAAGAAAGCTTGCTAAGAGGGTGTCAAAGACAGCTTGCTAAGAGGGTGTATCTAACACAAGCAAATTAATATAAAACAATTCATACATGAGAATAGATCAATGAAAGATAGAAAAATATAGAATAGAGTTTATATACAAAAGCCCAACATCTAACAAACTAATCTATCAACCCCTTAGTGGGGATTTAACTATTCATGTTCATTACAACAATAAAACTAAGAGAAAGTGTAGAGAGTAAACCCTCGAAGAGCATCTCCTTCCTTAAAGCTTGATTCCAAATCTCTTAGTTGGCTTTGGTGAGTAGAGAGTGGGTTTGGATGAGAGGGAGAGTGTATTCCTAGCTTAAGATTACAAGAATTCTAATTTTGTAAGTGTTGGAGCGTGTTTAGGTCAAAACATATAAGGTTCTATTTATAGGGAATGCAAAAATAAGTCATAAAATGCCTAAAAATTGAAGCTGTCGCGGAAGTGCTGGTAAGAGTGCGGTTGGGACCCGCACTTTGACTTGCACTTTATCAAGTTTCACCAATTTTAGCTCCCGGGTTTGGCAAGAGTGCTGTTGGGAATCGCACTCTGACCCGTACTTTATCAAACTTTCACAATTTCAGCTCCCGGGTTTGGCAAGAGTGCTGGTGAGAGTTCTGTTAGACCCACACTCTATCCAACTTTCACATGACTTTCGTCCTTCTTTTTAGCATCATTTGGTTCATTTTCGCCCAAAAGTCCCGTAACATGCTTCTAACACCAAAAATGTACAAATGTTTGCAATTATCTACAAAAAAAACCCATAAGAGACACTAAAACACAAGAGAACAAAACAAATGATAAGGAAATGAGGGTCGAAATATACAACAATTTAGGCCCGATCATGCTATCAAAAGAGTGAAAAAACATGTCAAGAAAATACCTTGCCTATACTTCTGTCATCTTGAAGCACAAAAAATTGTTGAAACCGGTGCCTTAGAGCTAGGTTACGGAGGCATATTGAAACAAGTGATAAATGTCAAGGAATGCCTTGTTAGACATGTTTTGGTTGCCTGGAATGACACCCAATAGAAATATTCTACGGTGAAAAAATAAATTTTAGCCATTGTATTGACAATTCAAAAACTATAAGATGATTTGATAAATCAGAAATTTCTTTTAAAAGTTGACTACCAATTTGCCAAATTCAATTTGAAAAATGATGTCAAAAACCTTGCTTCAAAACAAGTATTTGCTAGGTGGCTAGCCTTACTTTCAGCTTTCAATTTTGAAATAGATTACATCAAAGGCTCAGAAAATAGCCTACCATATTTTTTGACCAAAGAACTTTTACAGGACAATCATGAGTAGCAGCCAAGGGAGATTCTGGGGTCCCAAACTCACTATGAGCCAAGGCCCAAGGCCCAATATCACAAACTTATCATTTGACTTATCGCTTGACAATAGACTTATTACGACCGATCAAGGCAACAACCAAGTTACACTGACCTATCAAGATAACAACAAAATAGCCTTAAGGCCCAGTCACAAAGACAAATATGCATTAACACTTTTATCACATCCTAGCACCCCAAAAACACATAGGCCTAGCCCATGGTCGTCATCATCCCCCAAGCCTAATATTACTAGCCCAATACAAATATCCAACAACTATTCTCCACTGAAATCAGAATCCCTATCATTCAAAACTATCACATCCTCTCGTATCAGTCCACATTCATATAGACAAAACAAGATTGCCACAACAAAACAATCCCAACTATCACCCAGTCTCCCCTGAATCAACAACCAAAGCTATCCTTATCTGGCCAAGCCATTCTTTGATAGATATTTCTCGATGGAAACACCACTATTGCTTGACCATTATTTCAGGGAACCTAAGAAACTTGCGGATGCAATCATTGATCCCCTGTTTTACAGAATCCCTAAGGACTTATCAAAACGACATATATTTTATGAATTTATTCTAGTCAACACAGATTCTCTTTATATCTCGGATGTTTTTGAAAAAACAGATGAAGAAAAATTGATCTTCAGAAAAATGAAGTTTTGCAAAATCATCACCTTAGACCAATGGGGTGGTGATCCAAACAGAAAAAACATATTTTCTAGACCATTCCATGTTTCTGAATATTCCTACTGGGACTATATAGATGCATGTACTAAGATTTTATATGGCCAAAATCTAGGCAACGTTTTGTCCTGGTTCATTTATTTTGACAAAGATTTTCCACTTCAAAACCCATTTTGGTTTCTTGAATGGTGGGATAAATATGGTCCAACCATCGATTTCCTCCCACAAGTTATCAAGGAAGGATATAATCATTGGACAAATTATCTTTCAAAGCCAGAAGATTGATATTTCATTCCAGACTTATTGCTCTTCTTCAAGCATTTTAATCTGACATGAATTGTGATGCTCGAATATATGATCAAAGATAAGCTAATCGGAAACGTCAATATCCCCTATTTTGGTTGACAAACAAAAATCAAATGGTGGAGTGGCATGAATATTGCAGATCATTGTAATGATAAGGTTGCTAAATGGTTCTCAGAAAACCCTACTCTCTTCAACAAATCATCTGACAAATCCTAGTTCTTTATGGTCAAATCCCAAAACTAGGCCAGAATTACTGCTGCTAGCACTCATGAAGAACTGATGAAAATAGCAGAAGAAATGAAAAAGACAATGACCAGCATGTCCTAAAAGGATTTCGAATCAGAAAATCAAGAAGATGATGATGATATTCTGGATGAAGATGATCCCACTGAAGCAAACGGTTACTTTGGGCATGACTTATCACAATACCAAAGGCTTTAGCCTTGTCAGATTCACTAGACTTATCCTTAAGGAATATGGAGTCCACTATTGACAATCATGACTATGACTCAGCACTTATCTCAATAATCCTGACCGTGACCCATCATTTATCTCCCCAACCCATTATCGGCATAAGAGGATAGCCAAACAGTTCCAGACATATCACTACTCAAAAATAGTATCATTCATTATTACCTAAACAACCATGATTCAAATGTAATAACGTAGTTAACCATGGTTGAGTCAACCAAGATTACTTTATCTTATAATATAAGGATGACTCAGGTTTGTCTAAGGCAAGTTCAGTTTTTAGGATTTCCAAATCCTTGTTTTGTATCCACTTCCTCTCTCTCACTTCTCTTCTCTTGTAAACACCCTACTATTCTTATCAATAAAGTTTGCGACTTATTTCTGTATATTCCTTCATTGTTGTCAGACTTTATCAATTTTATTGTAAGTATTATCTATCCTATAATTTTATATCTATGTTCCATTAATGTATTGTTATTTGTTACATATTGTCATGTGGTTTCTTTTGTATTTGTAGTGCAACATTTTGGTATCACACACACACACACACACACACACATATATATCCTGATTAAAGGCATGTTTGACACCTATCTATGCTTTTGAAACCCTAGCACATCAATCAATCAGAAGAATTGTATCAAAATAAATAAATAAATGATCATACCATTTATATACCTAAAATATGCCCCAAATTTCTATTTCATGCGTTCGTTCCTCGGTTTTTTTTTTTTAGGTGTTTTAATATGTTTGTTAAGCCTTGTGTAGGATATTTCCCTTAAGCAAGGTGTTTGAACTTAAAGTGAAGATTGAGAGGCAAAAATGAGAGAAAGAGGAGAAATCGCGATTGTGGCACTGTTATAGAGCATAACGACAAGTCTTCCAGAGATCGTCGCTATCCATGCAACGTTAGGTTGGACATCGGTAGTTGGATAGCAGCGATGTCGTCAGATTGGACATCGGTAGTCTATGCTTTAGAAACCCTAGCACATCAATCAATCAAAAGAATTGCATCAAAATAAATAAATAAATTATCGTACCATTTATATACCTAAAATATGCCCCAAATTTCTATTTCATGCGCTCGTTCCTCGGTTTTTTTTTTGGTGTTTTAATATGTTTGTTGAGCCTTGTATATGATATTTCCCTTAAGCAAGGTGTTTGAGCTTAAAATGAACATTGAGAGCCAAAAATGAGTGAAAGAGGAGAAGTCGCAGTTGTGGTGCTGTTATAGAGCAGAACGACAAGTCTTCCAGAGATCGTCGCTATCCAAGCGACATCAGGTTGGACATCGGTAGTTGGATAGCGGTGATGTCGTCATGTTGGACATCGATTATTGGACATCAGTGATGATATTAGGGTGAACAACGGTAGTTGGACAGTAGCAACGACGTTAGGGTGGACAGCTGCAAGCCTTCCAGAGATCACCATTATCCAGGCGTCGTCATGGTGGACAGCAGTAGGTGGATAGTGGCACAACGCTAGCTCAGGTTAGGGACATTTTCAAGCCATTTCTGAGGGGGCATTTTTGTCCTTTCATGCCCAGATCGTGCCCTAGTCTCCCCAGCCTTTAAATGCACCATTTTCTCTACCATTTACACCTCTCAACACACAACTACACAATACACCCTTTCTAAGATCTAAAACTTTAAACACAAAATAAGAGAGTGAGAGAGAGGCCTACAAAGGCATTCATGGAGGCACCACTTGAATATATATATATATATATATATATATATCTGTGTGTGTGTGTGTGTGTGTGTGTGTGTGTGTGTGTGTGTGTCTAAACTAACCTAGAGGGGGGGTGAGGTAATTACCAACTTTCCTTGATTAGGCAATATTCAAAATTAACCAAATATAACAAACAATCAATTGACAAATTAATGGCGAAAAAAAAATAAATGACACGTAAATTGATTTACATGAGAAACTCTTCAACTAGACAAAACTCACGGGCTATTATGCTAGCCACACATGGTTCTCAAATCCATTATTTGAATGAAAGTTTACAACTTAGGTTGACCTCAAATCAAACCATTCTTGGTCATCAACCCTTACATTCTACCTTACGTGCCTTTAATAGTGATCCTAGACTAAATTGCTTGTGTACTAATCTACTTAGTCATAAGGCTTAACACTTAATGAAGAGATAACAACTTATATGAATATCAAGAGTATTCTAAATGCATAAATGCTAAGTCAACATATTTAATGCTTATCTGACCATGGATGAACAAGTCAAACAATCCTAGATATCATGTTGCTATATGACATACATATAACTTAGCTATATAAAATAAATGTAAACCTAGGTGCAATAACTACCACAATACAATAACAACAATCAACACAAAAATCTCAAATTATAGATAAAAACTTAATCTTTACACAAACAAGTCATAAAAGAGATTTCTTGTTAAGCAAGAACACTAAAATGAATGAAGATGGTGTTATACTTACCAAGTCATGTGTGTTGGTGAAGACCCATGAGAGAATACAACCTAGATGATGCTAGATGATGTTGGATTCATGAATAGATGATGGGTATTTGGGTTTTGGTCAATAAAGATCGAATCTTGAAGGCTTTTCTTGCAAGGCACTCTTAGGCTCTCAAGAATCTCAAATTTCAACATCTTAAACGAAATGAGGAAGAAACAAAAGTATATATAGCAGGTCAAAAAGAAACGGCGTCATTTTGACAAAATAGGGCTCAGCCGCTATGAGCACCACTGTGAAAGCCACATCGGTTTTCACAATAGTATACCACATATGAAATGACTAGCTTTAACTGATGTGCCTATTGTGGCTTCCACAGCAGTCTTGATAGCGGTGTCCATTGTTAAGCAATCGCTATGGAAATTAAAGAGCACCATCGACAACAGTAGACATCAGTCATCATTGGTTGCAAACCGTTGTGACGACCGCTGTGAAAGCCACATCGGTTCTCACAGCGATAACTAGGCAACACCTGAAAAGATGAAAGTTTACGCCGATAGTAAACCGTCCATCAAAACTATTTGTAAAACCCTCACAAGCTCTAATTAGCTTTCAATACACAAGTTTAGTGGTAAGTGGGGTGTCGTCCACAGGGACACGTGACTAGCAAAAACTAGCTAATGCTAGAGTAGCATTCATGTAATTAATAATAGGTAAATGAGGATGTTGTAAAATGTGACTTAAAACAATAATAAATCTAAACTAACAATGCAACCTAGATAAAGGGGAAATGGAGTGAAATATATATAAATGATGGAAACTAAGGAGTTAATGGATTCAAAAGTAAATATTGGGCAATGCAACAAACTCATAAATAAGCACGTCTATTCAAAGATAACCGTCCTAGGATGTATAGAGTCAGTTATTTATCCCCATCAAGTGATTTACCTAGGATGTATAGTAAGGGCCACCTATTATATATAGTGTTGATTGTTCATACGGAGTTAGGAAATGAAGTCCATCTACCTATCAGAGATTCAACCAATTACAGATTAGCCAACCTAGGATGTATAGTGTTAACTTCTAATTCTCTCACGAGTATCGACCTAGGATGTATAGTGTCGGAAACCCGTTCGTGGTTAGATTGAGATGGCGGTTTAAGAATCGGAGTTCATGACATTTCGTCTATTCATTTGAGTAAGGTGCAACTAAACATCATGTATATCTAGATGCAATACTCATACATAAACCAAAGAGAACTTGCCCAGATCATGTATCTCAACAAACAATCAATGAAAACCATTAAAGAGCAAGAATAGAACAATGAAAGGTAGATATGAATATTTATAGAACCAAGTTTATTTACAAGCCCAATATTTAACTAACTACTCCATCAACCCCTTAGAGGGGATTTAGCTACTCATTACAACCAAAAAAACAAGAGAAAGGAAAGAGGAAGAACCCTTAGAGATCATCTCCTTCCTTGAAGTTGCTTCAATCTCCTATCTTCCTTGAAGTTGAGTAGAGAATGTATGTGAGAGTGTTTCTAGATCTAGGTTATCTTTAGAACTAAGTAAAAGCTTTTTAAAACGAATCTATAACATTATATTTATACTACATACAAAAATATGTCACTTAAACTTCAAAATGAGATCTGGCATGCGTGGAGTGCGAGTGGAGTGCGGGTGAATTACCCGTACTTTACCCGCACTATGATGATCAGGTGCAGATTAAGCTCTCTAGATTGTGCTACAGTGAGGGTGAAGTGCGGTTGAATGACCCGCACTGTACCCGCACTTTAACGTCAAGTGTGATTCCCACTTATCTGTTTCAACTCAGAGTGTGGGTGGAGTGCGGTTGAATCACCCGCACTTTACCTGCACTTTAGTGTTAGGTATGCAATCTGCTTCTCTGGAATTGGCAACAGTGTGGGTGGAGTGCAATTGGATGACCCGCACTGTACCTGCACTTTTGTGTCAGGTGCAAATCAGCCTCTCTAGAATTGGCAACAGTGCGGGTGGAGTGCGGTTGGATGACCCGCACTGTACCCGTACTTTAACTCTTCTTCAAACAACAGGTCCCGGTTTGTGGTAGAATTACGGTTTGAGTGCGGTTGCGACCCGCACTGGACCCACACTATAAGGCTGCCGATGATCCTTTGCCTTCCCTTTTGCCACATTTCTGCCATAATCGCCGTAACATGTTTCCAAACCCATCAATGCACCATTTCCTACAATTATACACATAACAACCATTAGAGATGCCAAAACGCATGAAAACGGAACAAATGATAAGGAAATGAGGGGCTTACATATACAACATATTCGGCACGATCAACAACACACAAGCCTAAAAAAAAAACATGCATTCTAAGACCAAATATGACATGACAATGATCAAATGAGATACAATAGAATGAACATGCATAAAGAGAGATATAACATGAATATGCACTAACAAGAAACACATGAAGATATATAAGATATGAAAATGCATGACATGTGTGTGTGTGTGCAACTAAATCTCTTCAAATAGTTGAGCACAAACGATATACCTTTGACGTGCTTTTGAAGCTTGATCAACAGAAAGAAGGCCTAGTCTACACATACAATATAAACCCCAAATGTGGTTTGTCAACGAAATAAGTCAATCAAAATATAAGGAACTTACACTACTTTTATACATCCTCCACCTATGTTAAAGTAGATTGCAAGGAGAAAGAAGAGGTCTTTTGACCAATTTCGAGCCAACACTACAAGAAAAATGTCTATCAACTAGGGCATTCACTACAAGCTTGGAATACCCGTGATGGAAAACCAGTGTTTACTAAGAGCCTTTAAAAGCTAGTAGTTGAGTTGGGCTTGTGAAATCATTTACATCGAGCTTTTAATGCCCATGATGGATAATGAATAATTATTACGAGCGAAAATAAGCTTATTGTTAGGATTTATATTTTTGTTGGCTTGATTCCATTGCAAAACTTTCTTTATTTGTATTGGTTAGTTGCTTAGGTGTTTCTTGGTGGAAAGGAGCTTCAAAGGAGAAAAACAACTTCTCATGCAAATATCGTCTTCAAGGGGAAAAGTGTTTTCTTGGATGCTAAGGTATTAAGATACTTCTTCCTCTTACAAGGCGTAAGTGCACAATACACAATTCATACATGTGTGTCCCTTCATCGTTGTGCTACATTTGGTATAACACATTCACACACTAATTGAAGTATGCACATGCATTAGTCTCATATTGACATACATTATAGAATTGCATGTTCTAGGACTATCTATAGAAAATAGCATACATGTGTGACTTTGTGTTTATTTGTTTTTATTTTAGTGATTTTAGACTTGAAAATGATCTCATATGATTCCTTACTAAGTTCCGGTCGTTTCAGTTACTCACTCATTAGGTTTCGAGTTCAAACTAGGAATCAACGCTACTTTACGTTCTCATAAGTTGTGTTGTCTTCATCGTCATGTATCGAGTCGAATTCTCAACAATTTTGCAAAGTTCATAGTCGTCATTGTATGGCCAAAGGCCATTGGAGGGCACTCCCGTGAGGGGCGCGTGAGGCTCATGGCCTTAACACCCTTCTGCCCTATGAGGCTCACATGCCTCTCACGGGGTAGGTGATGTGGCCTCCTTTGATTGACCACTGAATCTCCCTCTTTCTCTCTTTTAAATACCTTCCTCTTTCCCTCCAAATTTGTGTGAAGAAAAAATTGAAAAATAGAGAGTAGAAAACTTCTTCAAGTTTTTTATTTCTTATTTTGATCATAGCTCTTTCATTTTAACTCCGAATCAATTGATTCAAAAGCCAAAAATGTTTTTCTTGAAGAGAGGAACAAACCTTAATCATTTTCAGAACCAAATGATGTCGTGATTTTGAGCAGTGAAACGTTTTCAGTTCGTGGATCATCATTTATAGGTGAAACATTTTCTTCTCATTTTCTCTTGTGATCATCTTATTGAATATTCTTATTTTATAGATGAAATGTGTTCAGGATGATGTTAATTCATGTTCTAGGTTTGTTTGATCGATCGATTATTGAGTTTTAGCTTTGTGATCTCATTTGAATATCTTTTAGCTAAGCTTGATTCACATGAAATTGATTCTAGAAATAACTTGTATGATGTGTTTCATGTTGATTTTAGGTTTAATTTCATGATCTAAGAACTAGGATTTTTTAGTGTGATATTGAAAATTCTAATCTAGTTCTTATTGATTCACATGCTTTGATTTCTAGATAGTTTTGTGATTGATTGTTGAAAGCATATTTTAGTCATCAAATAGCATGTTCATAGAGCTTGAGTGATCTTCTTGTTCTATTTGATTGTGTTTGCATTAACTTAGATCATTTTGCCTTGTAAAAAGTTGAAGTCTCTTTCAAAGTGAGTAAAGCTTTGTTTAGAGCAAGAAGACTTGGTTAGGAAAGTTTTCTGAATAGCTAAACAAGAAGTCTTAGTTAGGATCGAAGGGATCCGGATAACTACGCAAGAAGTCTTAGTTAGAAGTGTAATGCTCCAGATGATTGAGCTAGGGAAGCTTGATTAGGATCTTTGTGATCCGGATTTCTAAGCAAGAAAGCTTCCTAGAGACGTGAGCGTCTTGGATAGGAAGTTGCTTCCTAGAGGTGTAAGACACATCTCGGATAGAAAGTAGGTTAGGTAATTCACTAGGCCTGAGGGTAGACTAGGAGTTGATAGCTTAGGGTGTATATCATGTGTTGATTGCCTTGAGTGTATATCTCCTTTTCGTCATAATGAATTGCTTGCCGGTGGTTGTGGTATCAACCCGTGGACGTTTCCTCTTACGAGGTTTTCCAACGTAAAAACAATTGTGTTAAGTTTTGTTTTTACTTTTCATTATCTTTCATATCTTTCATTAATTGTATCCCTTATGAATTGTATTATATATTGTGTTGATTAGCAATTTATTTGTTAGACACACCAAGTGTGCACATCATTGTTCCGTGAAAAAAGTAGTTTGGAAGAATTTGGACATATACCTATTCACACACCCCCTCCCCCCCTTCTATGTATATATTACACTATATTGTTTAAGGGAATTTCACTTATTGTAGATAATATACACATTACGAGCTTTGTCTGTAGTCTATAGAGTTATTCATTACAGGCAAAGTCCGTAGTGGAAAGTCATTATATTATTGAAGGGATTAGAAATATTAACTACATGCATTAAAAGCTTGTTATAAAAAATGATTATTTACTATGTTAATAGATTTTTATAAATTACTGCAGACAATGTTCGTTATTAAAGATAGTTTGAGAGAAAATAATTTAAAATTTTAATTTCCCGTTAAAATAAAAAGAGATATTATTTATATATTTCATTTATATTGTTTCTATACTGGGCATATAAAGGCCCATAATAAAAGGTAAATATAGGGAAAAAAATTGCAAAAATTTTCGTCTCTCTCCACTAACAAAAAATCTTTTATCTATACTTTTCCATTTTCTAAACACTATCACTTAAACTCTTTCACAAAACCTAAGTAGCCACACCTTTGTCTCCCTCATTCCATCATTTTCTCTACATTTTCTCCAAAAAAAATTTCAAATCCATATTTCTATTGTTTAACTTTCCAGTTCTTTTGTAATTAGTTCTATTTTTTATTTTTTATTTATTTTTATGTTCATCTTCTCCTTTATGTCTTAAAACTTTATGTTATGTTTTTTTTTTTTCTTTCTGAAGAGAAAGTAATGGTTTTGAAGATTTAAAATGTTTGGTTTTTGTAGTTTGATGTTTAAGATGTTTGATTAATTAAAAAGAGATTATGTTTTTCTTTTTATTTTTATTTATAAGGTAAGTTTATTTGTTTTATATATAATTGTTATTATGATTCTCTTATTTTAATTTTATTCATAATTCTTAGTTCAAATATTTATCATTTTGTTTCAATTATGTAACTTTTATTTTTCGTTTCATTTTTTGTTTTAGTTGAATTTTTATGGTTGTGATAATGATTATTTCTTTCTTTTTCTTTTTTTAGATATTTGTTTTTTGTTTGTGTACCAAACAAGATTTTTATAAAAAACAAAATTCATGATATGAAATTAGAGAAAGTTTGGGTAAAGCAAATATGGATTCAAGAATTATTTAAATTTAAATTTTAAAAAAATCATAAAAACTCTAGAATTTTTGGAATTTGGAAGGACAAATTTGATTCCCTCAATTTTATAAATAATATATATACATATATTAAAAAAAACGTGAGAGTTTCTAACTCAGGCAAAAGCTATTGTTAATAACATATTGACTAAACGCGGTAGCCATAGTAATTACTAAATTTACTATGGTTTTTGCCCGTAGTAAATAACATTATCTAACATAGGCAACCCCGTTATCGAAACACACTATTTTCCATCACAGCCTCAGAGATAACGAGCATTGCAATGGGCAATGTTTGTTGTAGACACGCATCTACTATGAGCATTGCTCGTAGTGGATGAACAATTTTCTTGTAGTGCAAGCAAGCAAGGAGCTCTTGGAAGGGATTTCTTCAAGAATTTTCTATTTTATCTCACTCTCTTGTATGGATATCTTTCATGTGAAATCCCTACTTGGGAGTATTTATAAACCTACACTTGTGTTCATCAATAAATATGTTTGTTCTTATTTCGATTTGTGTTTTGTTTCATTCTTTGTTATTGTTGTTATTATGATATGCATTTGTATTAAGGTTAGAAATTGATGTGTATTCATGGATGAGATTAAGAACAGATTACCTTAATTTAGGAGTAGTGTAATTTAATATCTCATTGTGTATGTATGTTAATGGATGATCGAAATGCCTTGTTTGGATTGGTTTGAGTGTATGAGAGTTAAGGTTGTACCTTTGGATGGCCTTCCGGGTATGACATTGACTACTTAGCTCTAAAAGAATGGATGAAACTTATTTGCATAGCCTTGCTAGAATAGGTTTTGCCTCTATGTTTTAGTGTTTAATGGGTCTTTGGCTTTAAAATACAATTGCTCATTCCATGGCTTTGGTTAAGTGATAAGTTGATTTCGGTAAATTCCTTAATCAAGAAAACGAGCCCTTCACTTGAATTGAATGTGCTTAATATTTAACAATCAACTTGATGTATATTTGTGTTTGGCTAACTCTTCCCTTGTATGACCACTATCTTGTATCTCTCCAAGACACATTTGTTTTTATAATTAGGGTGCTTGCCTTTAGGAGTATATTAATTTAGTTTATGAGTAGTGTAATTTAGAAAGGCAAGCACCCAGTTACATTTATGCATAGTGTAATTTAGTTTATTTTATTTGCTTGTCCCCTCACCATCCGCATTATGCATACACCTCACACACATCATTCTCACCATTTCTTGTTCTTATGTACATGCTTTAAATAATCTATAAAACTTGAAACGGTTGACGGATGACACCTCCTTGTGGAACAATACCTCTGCTTATTGCTATACTTGTCTTTTGACTCGTGCACTTGTAAGGTAATCTTAGAATTACAAAGAACAATCTTTTGACTTCAATAACGACATTATCAATAAACTATAAAAAGTATAAAGTAATCGGTAAAAGTTATAAAACCTAGACCAATTAAATAGGTGACATAGGTGAATTTTATATTTTTTAGTTTTACTTTCAAATATATTTGATTTGGTTGGGGTTGGTAAATTATTTCACGCAATCCTAAACCGAACCACCTTTAATTGGTTCATCCAAAGGACAAACCGAACCACCCATTTTTTATATCTATAAAACGAACACAAACTTTATGGGTTGGGTTAGTCGATTAAGTTCGGTTAGACGGTTTTTTGCACACCCCTAATAGTATTGCGTAAAGGATTAAGTTTTAATAAAACTGAAAATAATTATAAAGGATTTAATAAGTAAAATAAATAAATAAATAAAGGATTCATTGACTAAAATTAAATTGTCCTTTAAATGTAAATTTCTTATTTGTGACAAATATATATATATATATATATATATGAGAGTTTCTCCTTACAATATAATGTTTTTCTTTTTACACTTCATTTCTAAGGACACTACATTCTAAAAATTTAAATTAAAAAAAAAATTCTAAAAACATTTTTTTTTCTAAAATTATCCCTTTTATCCTTTTGCACTTTTATTCTAAAGACACTTAATTTAATTTTTTTTTTCTAAAGACACTCCATTTTATTTTAATATTATCCATTTTGAATACCTCTTTTTAAAAAATTTGAAATGGGAAATGAATATGAGATGTGAAGAAATCAAATAAAAATAAAACTGAAAATAAAAGCGAGGAGATCGAAACAATAAGAAAATTGTTTTGGAGATCAAACTGTGAAAATAGACAAACAATATATATATTTTCTCTTTTGGATTTTAATTATAATTTTCTGGAAAAAAGATTTTTAAAAAATATATATTTTCTACTTATAGTGATGATTGAACATGTGTGGTATTTGAGAAAATAAAAACTTATTTCGATTTTTGTTGAACTGGAAAGTATGAAAACTCATATAAATATATATATATATATATATATATATATATATATAATCTGGTGATGATAATGGTGTGTGAGAAAAAAATTATTTTGAAAAAAGAAGAAGATATTTTAGGGTTTGTAAAACATAAATAAAAAAACACAAAAGAGTAATAAAAAAAAAACTTGTTTTCCAAAAAATAATGGTTTGAGTGTCTTTAGAACTTTCTTATCTTATTTAATAATTTTAATTCAGGTTAAAATTGCTATTAATAAAAAAAAAAGTTAAAATTGGGATATAAACATATAATTAATGAATTGTCAATAACATTTTTCAAAATGACTAAAATAAGTGTGTAAGGAGAACTTTCTTGGGTAGGTATAGAGCCACCCGGTCCATGCACCCACATAAAAAGGGTGGCTTTATTGCCACCAATAAAATATCTTCCAACACCCATGTTTTAATGAATCTATTTTATTTTAAAAATACATTTACATTTAATTACTTAAAATACATGGCTTTATAATTGGAAATTAAATTTACTTCTTACACGGCCCAACACCCATAAGTTGAACGCCAATATATCATAAACACTAATAATATATACTTAATCAAACCCAACACCAATTAGAAAATTTAATTTTTTTTTTCACATATAATCAAGGAATATGTATGAACAAATAATTGATTTCATGGATTCTAAATGCATTCATGCATGTTTACTTAATTTTTATTACTGTTTTGTGATTGAATAAAAAAATTTCGCAGTTGTAATCTTGTAGAACTTTTTTTTGAGCAGTTGCAGATCTTGAACACGATTATATGGATCTTAAACACAACTCACTTATGCACTCACTTTAATTTAATTCAACTACAATTTTTTGTTAATTGGTTTGTAAACCGAAAAACTTGGTAGATGAATTTTTTTTTAAAAAAAAAAAACAAATTTTTAAATGAAAAAAACTGGTTTGTTTGGTGATTGAAAAAATATTTTATTTATTTATATATTTTATTTATTTTATGAGAATAGAACCTGCAATTGTTGTTTATTTAATTATTATTGTTGTTGTTTGCTATGACGATTATTAAATGTGCAAACCATTATGATTTCATAGTTTTTTTTTAGATAATTCAATACATTGATTACGTAAGTAACAATGAAAACAACATAATTAGTTTTAGAATTGAATTTGTATTTTATTTTTTCCCAAGTAAAATCTTAGTTGTAGAGTTTTATTTGAACATTATATTTTTTTATCTGAGCAAATTCTATAATATTTGTTAAAGGAGAAGAAGAAACTGTAGTTGAATTTGAACATGTACAGTATTATCAATTACCAAAAAAAAAAAACATAATAAAGGAAAAATGGTGATTTTTTAATGTTGAATTAAATGTTTAAAATAATGTTGAATCAAAATAACAGTAAGAACATTCTACAAAATCTGAAACTTGTTCCTACAAAATCTGAAACTATGGGTGTAATGAGAAAATTGGGTAAAATGAAAAAAAAAATGTGCGTAAAAAAAAATGAATGTTTAAAATTATATATATATATATATATATATATATTTTTTAAAGGATAATTTTAATATTTAAAAGGGTGTAGGGAGTAAAATTAATAATTTTAATTTTTAATATGGGTGTGGGGAGGAAAATAGGTGTAGGAAGATGCCTTCTTAAAAATTATATGGCAGATTGTTGGAAAGTTCAAAAGTGTAAGATTGGCAATATATGAGAAATTAGTACTGTAAGATTTTAGCTGCATATAGAACAATGGTTATAGTGGTGAGTGGTGGCAGGCTTAGCCTTGCCGTAACCAGATCTCTCAACAGAGTTGCACTATCAATTGTTCAAACCCCTCCACAAGTAAAAATAAATAAATAAATACAATGAGGAATCATATAGAAATCTCATCAAATGTATATAAATATAAAATCAATAATAAAATATATGGATCTTAAATAATCCTTTAACAAACCGCAATACCAAATACTTTGGACAAACAATAATTAATGACAATATAGTCTGAAAAAACTTTATAATACTACTGGCATAGAAAATATAAGAATTAATAATTATTATGGTCTCTTGTTTAATTTGCATCTACTTTCATTGCTATCTGCTCTTCTTCTGTTAGTTGTGATGGAACTGTTGCTGCTGCTGGTGCCTGATTACTCTTGGATTCTCCTTCTTCTTTGATCAACTCTGCAGCAAAGGCACTTGTCTCCTCGTCACTTTTAGCTTTCTCTTCTTCTTTTGGTTTTGATGATGATCTATCTTCGACGGTTATGATTTTCAAATCATCATTTTCCTTTCCCTTTCCCTGATCAATCTGCCAGTAATTTGAATACAAAAGTATTATACGTAATCATGAGAGTCATCCGTTATTATCAATTATATTCTTCAATTATTTGCATATTTGGCTTCAAATTAAAATAGTTCAAATCTGTATATAGAAGCAAATAATATTTATGCTTTATAGTTTTTTTTTTTTTTTGGAATCTGGATCAGATGAAGAGAGGATCGAAATCTTTTTTTGTTTTTTTTTGTTTTTTTGGTTTCTTTTTTTTTTTTTTTAATACGGTAGAGTTAACACATGCTCTAAAGACATTAAAAACAGATTATAAAAAACGATTTTTAACCTACTTTCAAAAAACAGTCCATTAAAGTAAATGTTTATTTCTGTCTCATATGCACAATTCAGCGTCAATGTCTATGTGCGAACACGTTAAAATTAAAAACAACTTTAAACAGGTCATGACCGGGACACTACCCTATATCTACTCCAAGTCTCCAACAACTCTAAGATAAATCAAATTAAATTAAAAATTATCCACAAATTTTGAACAAGAAAAGTCAAAAATAAATAAATAAATAAATAAATAAAATAACAAAAAGAAATGGTGATCAAACATAGATAGGAAAAGTACATAACAATCAGTTTTATGAAGAAAAAAAAAACTAATATTACCACATGAATGTCAGAAGCGCTGCCCTGAACAGCCTCCACCTCAGTCTGAGGTGGCAGCGTCGCATATTTGGTCTCTTGGACACGGGGTTCACTCACACAACCCAATTTTTTGAGGGCTGCTAAAATGCTGTTGGGGAAGCCCATTTCAACTCTCTCTCTCTCTGTTAATGTTGAAGAAAAAAAAAGAATGAAACGATTGAATTGGCACTAGGGGTTTTATGATTATTTATAGTAGGGTTTTATGATTATTTATAGTAGGGTTTCAGGGCTTATTGTTTTTATGAATTGAAATTATTTGGAGGAAACACTTTTAATATTTTATTTTCTACTTTCCATAATCAAAAACCAAAACAGGCGGAAAACAGTGTGCATATAGATATTTTTATCAATTTACATTTTAGTGAAGATTTTAACGAGATTTGATTTGATTAGACGAGCTGTTATATATTAATTATATGTTTTGACTTTAATATAAAGGTGAAAAAGTATTGAATTCAAATTAATCCATTAATTTCCAATTTAGTTTCCAATTTAGTGGATATGGATTTCGGTGCTATTATTCAAATTCAATATAGATGTTTAAATGTCCGTTTGAAAGAGTTTATCTACTAGCTAAAAGAGCTTTTTAATTAAAAAAACCTTTTTTAATTTTTTTTTTTTAATTTTTTTTTTTTTTTTGTCATTTGGTTGACACTCCAGTAGAGCTTTTGACCATTAAAAATGCTGTTTTATGTCTATTTGGAGAAGGTCAAATTTTAGGTTTTTCCAAGTAGACTTTTTTGAGTGTTTTTGAGTCTGTTTGAGAGGGCTTCTCAAGTAGAGCTTTTTGCAGTAGATCTTTTTAAAGTAGAGCTTTCACAAGTACAGCTTTCAGGGAGTAGATGTTGGTCGTTTGGTTGTTAATAAAAAAAGCTCTTTTAAACCGTAGATCGTTTGGTGAAAGAAAATTTAAAAGCTCTTTTTAAATGATAGAATTTAAATGATAGAATTACCAAAAATGATATATAAAAGAATTTAACACTTCACCAAATAATTATAAGATTATGAGAATATATTGTTTTTTTTTATTTTTTTATTTTTTATTGTTTATGAAAAAAACTGTATTATAAAATAAATTTATAAACAATACAAGTTCAATTGAAACTCCAGATAGAAAAAGATATACAAGAGTTGAAGAATAAATTTTTTTAGTGAAGTCACGAAGTAGTCAATTTGGAAAGAACCCGCAAGAACTTTTCAATTTTCTTAGTTTTTATTTTGAAGACATTCATGGCTTCCTTAAAACATTATATTTTAATCACATCACCAACACCAATTGCTACTCTATTTTTCACTATCTGTAATTAATAATTGTGGTTTGTCTTTTTATTTTTTTAAGTATTATTATTACAATAAATTTTAATATCAAACGGGTTAGGAGTCTGTCCTAATGAGATGTTACTATGAAACCCGTATTAAAAAAAAATAAAAATTAATGTAATTAAAATTGTCCATTTTCTTCTATTAATAATTTAATATCATGAAGTTATAATGTGCAATTGTGCATGAGATAAGAATGTAACTAATATATATATAGTCACGTTCCTATCAATGCATCATAATATAACTTTATCAGGATATTGAATATGAGCCACTCATTTATAATAGTGATTTGACAAGTGCATACATACCAAATCAAAGTATGTAAAATGAGTGACTCACATTAAAAGTCCTTATATAATTCTATCATGATGCACTTATAGAAAATTTTTTCTATATATATATATGTTTTTATGGGTCAGGCTATAGAACACCGGTATACCCATACACCGTATAGGAAATATTGTGATCGTAATTTGAAAAAGTGTGATCCAACCTTCGATCGCAATATTTTCTACATGGTATACAGATACACCGGTATTCTATAGACAATCCATATATTTATATATATATACGGTCTCATTCACATCAGTGCGTACCGATATAACTGCATCAATATCAATGCATGTAGATTATTGATTATGGAGAAGTTTTGACAAGTGCATACATTTTGAGTCAAAGTATGTAAATCTAATAGTCTACATCTAACGTATGATAAGTTATATCAGTACGCTCTGAATTAAACATTTATATATATATATATATATATATATATATATTACATAAAATGATAAGATCATATGACTACAAGCCTAAATACTATTTTTTAAAAAAAACAGATAAATTAGCTGTTGACAAATCCCTAAAAAAAAAAAGTTAAAATATATGTCTAGGCTTCACCACCTTAGTGTATACTCGCAGTTCTCTTCAGAAAAACTGATCAAACAACTTTACATTTTATTATGAATTTATTTTACTCAAATTTCTTCAACGTTGGTTATGGTGCTACCAGTTTCCACATCGGTACTTGGTTCTTCCGGGATTGCCTCAAGTCCTCCCTGTGATTCAAATCAAAAGGATTAAAATGTGTTTATTTTCACAACATAAAATTCAGTGTTGTAATAGTATTTACAGTATATTATTAAAACTCTTATCACTCATTCACACGCACTCGCATACAAAACTAACAAACCGGTCAAATAATATACGCACGCATGAGAGATTTGAACCGAGTACCTACTACGGATAATTACTCATGTCATATAGTTGTTATTTTCAAAAATAGTCTTAAGTTCTAACAATTTCTTAAAAATTAAAAAAAATTAAAAAAAAAATTGAAAAAAGATATCAATATTAAGAAAAAATTAAGGTTTACCACGCGAAGTGAGATCCTAGGATGCATGAGGATATCTCCAGTTTCTTCATCAACCAGGTAATTACCACTTATTGTGTCAGCAACTCTATCTTCATCGATTATTGCTTTGTATTGTTGAATATTTCTAAACGAGGCCTCTGCAGATTCTTTAACTTCTGGTTCCCGTATGCAATTCTGCGGAGACCAACAGTTTCCCATACGTAATTCTCAAAACCCTTCTTCTCTTTTCAAGATTATTATTATTTTTTATTTTTTGGGTTGGTAATTTATGTCTTCCCTTTCATTCTTGGAAACAAATATTTTTTAAAGAAAGGCGATAGTAGCTATTATTAATTATATTCCTATTTAGGTTTAATTCATTAAATAAATCAACCATATCAATCATTATTTCCTAAAAGTTTCCTGTAATCGTTATGAGATCGAGTTGATTTACTTCACATTTTTTTATTGTTCCCGGCAAAAACCTGTTTGGTATCTTGCACGTGATTATATATGGAAATGGAAATTGTCCTAATTCGAGTAACCATGATCACCTATATATAGCAAGATCCCTTTTTAATAGGGTGCTGATATTGCCTCTCCGACAAATCGATTTGTACGCCCCCAACATTTTAGTTTTCTTTAATTAGAAAGATATTCTAAACCGAAATTAGAAGAATTGTTCATGACTACTTAAGAAATTACATCATGTAAAATTATCTACGGATACGGATATCCGTAAAAATCCATTCCATTTAAAATAAGGATGGATACTATTATTTCGGAGACAGAGTGGGGATGGATGTCATCCTAATATCTATTTTATTTTTGGGGATGGGGAGATATTCATCCCCATCCAGATCTATTATAGATTTTAATATTTTAAATATATAAAAATATATTATGTAATTATTAATTCTAATTATATAAGTTATTATTAATTTTTATATTTAAACTTTATTGGATGTATTTGTTTCTCTTTAAATAGGATAAACTTTACTGTTACACATGTTAGTTATATTTTTCTTTTGTACACTATACAAATTTAAAGTTTTTTCATCGGATACGAATATAAACGGAGCGGGGATGGATATCTCTATCTTAATTAGCGGATTATCTGAATCCGCCCCGCTCACTTAGAAATGGGGATGGATATATATCTCAAACGGATACGGAGATGGATATTGGGGTATCCATACCCAATCCGATCCATTGCCATCCCTAGTAACATCCATGACTAGATTAAAAAGAAACTGTCCTGGCTCAAGAAGGATGGCTTCTTCAGCTCTTCTTAATTAAAAATTAAAAAAAAAAATCAAAAAATCAAAAAATAAATTAAAAAAAAACCGATGTGACTTTTTCTGAAAACTTAAGGCCCAAAATGTAATTCCCTTAGCCAAAACAAAATAATAAAAAAAAAATAAAAATAAAAATAAACACTAATGGTATGTTCAGTATTGTTTTACCAATAAAAAATTTAAAACTTATAAATTGATTTTCATATTTTTAGAATCCGAAAACACGTCATGTTATAATAATTGAAAATAATATTTTGAATAGAGCAAATTGCACTAAACTTCTCTGAGGTTAATTTGTCCTCTCGCACTCAGAAACCACTTTATCATTAATTGACACTCAACTCCCCTCACGTCAGACAATGGGCGTTAGAATTAACGTTTGACCGTGGAATAACATGAAAAAGTCTAAAGTACCAATGACCTTATATGAAAATGTTTATTCACTTTTATAATTCTAGTAAAAGACACAAAAAAAGGTTACCTAGCGTGTTCGTCAAGCTTGGCAGCGTTGCATTTATCAGATCTCGCATATGAAGTTCCAGGTTTCTCATATTTTCAAGGAAGAAAAACAGGTGGCGGATGCTCTCTAAGCACGCTTTGGGTATACCTTCTGATTTGTCGTGGTCCTCCACTCCTTTGTTCTGTTTTTTGTTAATTGGTAATGATTGTATAGGTAGAAAATCTTTCAGGTTTCCTAACTTTGTTTTTTCTTGTCTGGTATGTGTGTCTTTAGGTTTTTTGGGGGTGGAAATGGTGGGAAATGTCACTCTTTTGAACTCATTTGGTGACTTTGTCAGTACTTTAATAAGTTAAGTTTAAAAGGCATCAATTATGGTGAACTACCAAAATTGCCCTTAGTTCTTCATTTATGTTATTCTGTTTATACTTTTCTCTCTCCACACTTCCAAAAAAACGAGACTTCCTCTCTCCACTTTCTCTCTCCACATCGACTCTCTTTGTTTTTCGAAATAAAAATTCAAGGTTCGATCGACTTTCTTCTTCAACTTATAAAACATTTGGACTTGCTTCAGTACAAGAAGGTAATATTTCTGGCAAATACTTCTGTTAATTTGTTCACATTTTCATTTGTTTATATAGAAAACTGTAATATCTTTTGTTGGATCTCCGAGACTTTTGTTGCCTTGACCGAGCCTTTTAATGCCTTGACCGAGCCTTTTTCGAGCCTTGTCTTGCCTTCATCGAGCCTTTTCCTTTTTTTGAAATGAATAAGTATGGAGCCTTTTGTACAAATTTCCGAGCCTTTTCTTGCCTTGACCGAGCCTTTTCCGAGCCTTTTCTTGCCTTCATCGAGCCTTTTCCTTTTTTTGAAATGAAGAAGTATGGAGCCTTGTCTACAAATTTCCGAGCCTTTTATTGCCTTGACCGAGCCTTTTTCGAGCCTTTTCTTGCCTTCATCGAGCCTTTTCCTTTTTTTGAAATGAAGAAGTATGGAGCCTTGTCTACAAATTTCCGAGCCTTTTATTGCCTTGACCGAGCCTTTTCTTGCCTTCATCGAGCCTTTTCCTTTTTTTGAAATGAATAAGTATGGAGCCTTGTCTACAAATTTCCGAGCCTTTTCCGAGCCTTTTTTGGCCTTGACCGAGCCTTTTCGAGCCTTTTTTGGCCTTGACCTGGCCTTGACCGAGCCTTTTAGAGAAATGTTCGAAACTTTTGAAGTCTTCTCCGAGCCTTTTCAATATCCTCACCCGAGCCTTTATAAAAATATAAGATGTGAAAATATTTTTTAGTCCTGTGTTTTTATTAATTGTTAGTGATGAATAATTTGACAGCATCATGAATCGGGTTAGGATTGTAATATCTTACAACGGTCGATGGGAGCAGTTTCCCGACGGAAGTCAGAGGTTTATTGGATCCGATAACCGGGGAATGTATGTGTCAAAGAATATGACTTACGAAGAATTGTTGGCGATCGTGCATACCATTGTGAAATACGATGAAAACAAATTCACTGTTGATTTGTCATCAGTATCAATCGTTCCTGGCAGTACATGTCGCACATTTATAAGGAATGATGACGATGTCCAGTTTATGCTAGGGGAAGATCGAGTGATCCCTCAAGTATGTGTCAGTGTAACTGAGAGGACAGTTGGAGATATGATAGGGAATGATATTCCTCGTCATGAAAATACCCAACAGTTTGGATCCTTTAGCGGTAGCAACCAAGGGTTCACCCAAAGGAGTGCCACCGAAGGTGGGGAAAACATATGCGGTGTCCCACCGGTAACGGTCAATCATACAGATCTAGTTGAACCTCAAATTGTTGATGTGTTTGGGTGTCGAATTGAGCAGTACAATGAGCATTACAATGAGCAGAACAATCACCCGAACCATGACGTGGATAATGATGCAAATAACGAACAGGTTGATGATATGCAAAATGTGGATGAAGAGCCTGAACAAATTCAACCACATGGTAGACGTGTACAAGGAGTTAGTTACACTGCACTAGATATGGCTGGGACTTCCGAGGTCCGGTATAACATAACAGCATCTGATTCTGATAATGTGACAACGTGGGTTATTCCCGGAGCAGATGCATACTCGTTTGGTACTTGTACAAGCAACACCTTCGCAGCGCAAGAACCTAGAACCATGATTTATAAAGGTCAATTTTTTCCGAGTAAAAAGGATTTGAAAAGGCTAGTTAGCCATTTTTCAATGCGGCAGAACTTTGAATGGAAGGTGAAAAGGTCGAATAAAACAATTTTACATCTAGTCTGCATCATTGACGAATGTACGTGGAAATTAAGAGCGGTGAGGAGAGATGAAGGGACTTACTTTCAAGTCAGAAGTTTTGTCAACGAACACAGTTGTCCGTTGGAGGAGATTCACCGTCGGCACCGACAAGCTAGTGCAGTCACAATCGGAGAAGTCATTGCCCCTAGACTTCAGCAACATGATGGACGTCTCATGCGTCCCAAGGACATAATTGCCGATATGAAAACAATATATGGCATCCAAATCATGTACAGTAAAGCACATTATGCCCTGCAATATGCATTGTCATTGAGCTATGGAACGCATGAAGAAACTTTCCAACTGCTGCCATCTTTTGCATACATTCTCGAACAGCAAAATCCTGGCACAATCACGGACTTACAGTGCGCAGACGATGGTAAATTCCTTTACTTTTTCATGTCGTTATGGTCCTCAATTAGAGGTTTTCGGAGGTGTATGCGTCCTGTGATTGCAGTTGATGGTACACATTTGAAGGGAAGATTCGGGGGTACAATGTTTGTTGCAACTGCACAAGATGGAAACGAACAGGTGTATCCAATTGCTTTTGGGTATGGTGACTCAGAAAACAACAATTCATGGGAGTGGTTTTTGGAATGCTTAAGGGGGGCCCTTGGTCATATAGATGATCTGGTTTTCATTTCCGATCGCCATGCAAGCATTGAAGCAGGGATTTCTAAAGTGTTCCCTTATGCAACCCATACCATATGTTGCTGGCATTTTGGTGAAAATATGAAGAAGCGATTCCACAGAAAGGATGTTGCCGACATAATGGATAATGCTGCTAGGTCGTACAGTGAAATCCAATACGATCGCCACATGGAGGAGTTACGTAAGATGCACAAGGGTGTATATGATTATGCCATTGATGCCGGTCCACACAAGTGGTCCCGCGTTCACTGTCCCCAAAGAAGGTACAGGTTGATGACCACAAATGTTGCAGAGTGCATAAACTCATGCTTAAAATTCGCATGGCAACTGCCACTAATGACACTGGCAGAGTTCATTAGGAATATGCTACAGAAGTGGTTTCACGATCGTCATACAGCTGCACAGTCCATGCGTCATCGATTGACCGACGCAGCACATGGGGTGATCCAGAAACGAGTCGAGAAATGCAATTATATGACCGTAAATGCAGTTGACTGGAACATATTCTCCGTTAAACACAAGGGAAAACAGTGGACGGTTAACTTAGCCCGGAAGACTTGCACGTGCAACAAATTCCAAATGGACTTTTTACCTTGTTCACACGCACTCGCAGCGGCAAGGTACATGACAAGTTACATTTAACGTTTTTCTATAACCAAACGTGAGTCTCACTGTTTTCATTGTTGCAGGGAGCGGAACTTGGATTTCACATCTCTGTGTGCAGACTACTACAAGAGGGAGACACTTATTGATGCATACTCGGTTCCTATTATGCCTGTTGGCCATCCTTCTTCATCGGTGGTTCCATCCGATATCGCAGCGCGAGTGGTTTTAAATCCAAAGACGAAGAGACAATCAGGTCGCCCCATGGAGGGTCGACACGTATCGTCTTCAGAGAGGACAACCACACAGTCGTGTAGAAGATGTGGACAACCAGGACATAATAGCAGGCGGTGTTCGAATCCGCCTATGGTTAATGAAGGTCCCAGGACAATTGTCCCCGATGATTACCATCGCAAGTGTAGCATCTGTCACACAATAGGACACAACAAACAAACATGCCCTCAGAAGGACACGCCAGTGGAATGAATGGAGCCGTACAAGAGGAAGACGATCAAACATAACAAGGCAGTACAAGAGGAAGATGAATTGCCACCAGAAAAGCTTATGATTGAGAAACATGTCTCCAACATGATGTCTTCCAACATCGTTCAGATTTTGGGAAACATGATCGATACAATTGTTTTATGAGACCCTTGGTTCTTATGCTTTTATGTATAAGTAATATGATTGATTTTATGTTGGAGAAAAGCTTGCGATTGCTAATGTGTTCCAACATCGTTTAGACTGCAGGGAACCATGGTCGATGCAGTTGTGTTATGGTTTTATGTTGAATACTTTTGTTTTTTTTTTTTTTCTGAAATTGATTTGAATTTAGTTGTTTGTGTTGTGTAATGTCATACTTGATCCTTTGTTAATTGCAAACACTTAAAAAGAAACAAAAAAAAATTTCATTACTGAAATGTTATGTACATAAACTAAATCACAATCTCGAAGACCAGTCCTTCGAGTTGCAAAAAACCTCCACAGCCATCTTCTCTCGAATGGTGGTCATATCATTTTCCGACCAGTCAAAAGTATCCCTGTTCGCCGCCAGATACTCTGTCAATTTTAAAGTATGAGGACCACAGTTACCCCTACAATTCACCACATGAACAACCGTTAGAATGGAATTATATGAAAACGGATTTGGATAAAATCAGATCTTGAAACAGTCATACCCTGTGGCCTGTTGTGGCACACGGTCTGCAGACACATAATAAAAAGTGAATGCCCTAGTAGTCTTTGAGTACGTCCGATCGCCCCTCCGTCTGTGATTGTGAAAGTTCACCGCATGCAGCATCGATGGTACAAAATACCGTAAGCACGCGAGCTGCATTTTCCTGTGGCTGAATGGCACCTCCTGTCTGTACGGGTCAAAAAGGTAGATATTCCCTGCTGTGAGGTCGATGCTGGCCAGGGCCCAATGCGTACGTCCAAGGTTGCACGGAATCAGAACCTGCAGGTGTTTCAACAATGTGCGATTAGTGTGACATTTATTTTTCATAACTTTAATGGAAAACATGTAAAATAAACACTCACGGAGTCAACATTGTGCCATGGTAAGTTTCCTAGCGGGAGCTGCCCACGTACCACCGTAAGGTCTTCGTCGGACCAATTCTGCTTCTGTGAAGACCAACCTGTACGGGGTCTATCAGACCCATTTCCCATCTTCCTGTCCCAGTAGTTACATAACCATGACTGTACAAAAATGTTAGGTTATAGATGTATGAAACACATCAATGCACAAGCAAATACCGTACAATTTAAACACTTACATAAAACTGTGAATCCAGTATGTTGATCCTCGGACCGTAGACAGTGGGAAATGCTCGCTGACGCTTCCGCAGAATCTTCAAGTACGCGTCAATGTGCTGAAAGTTTGAACATTTTCATTTGTTAGGATTGTACAATTTTTGTAACAACATATACATATATTACAGTTATGAACATACCGTATCCTCCAACTCCATAAAGTTGCTTTGAAACCGGTGGAACCAAAGGACATCTACTGGCAACTGTAGATCCACATCACGTCTGCATTATTGTTGAAGAAGTTAGATAACCAAGTCAAGTCAGTTTTACTAAGCTGTTTCAAAAAAAATACAGAGATTGTAATATCTACGATTATACTTACAATTCCCCCGTCGAGTTCCTCTTGTACGCTTGGTACGCCGCTAGGTGATCAGGATCTATCAGTTCGTGGAGCGCCCATACATGTGGTGGTTGTGGCATAGTCCTTGCCCTCTTCGGCCGACATGGGTCAGTGTATGGGCTCCGCTCCTGCCAACCTGGTCTGCGAATCCGATCCTGACGCTGAAGGGGTGGGGGACTCCGATCCAAACCATGGGGATCCACCGAACGTCTGCTCTGTATAGAAGGACTCCGTCCCCGTTTGCTCCCAGCAGGGGTGCTCTGTATGGAGGGACTCTGGAATCGTGGATCGCCTGCAAGCCCTGCTGGGATAGACCCGATGGGTGCAGTAGGACGGAGGGACTCTATCCCCGTGGAATGAATGGAGGGATGTGCTGCACTAGGATCATCCAGAGGGGTGCGCAGTATGGAGGCACTCTGTCCCAAGTCCTGGGGATGAAGAACAGGGTCTGGTAATACCTTATGCGGTACCTGCTCTATCTCCATATGTGCTGTCTCAATGTCATCAGTACCACCAGTAACCTCCTCTCTTGGTGTCACACCTAGCCCCTGCTGATCAGACACTGTCTGGGTACTAGGGTGCAGTTGACGCCCACTCTGTAAGTCTGCTCCGTCCTGATGACTACCAGTCCAGTCTCTGTCACTGAAGTATCGGTCTTGGTCATCAATCGACGGGTCATCAAATGGTGGGTCATCGGACCGTCTGCCTTCAGTAGGTGTCTGCGCCGTCGAACCCTGAAGACCCTGAATCAAATCCAGCAACTCCTGATGCTGTTGATCTCGCTTTTTTTCATTCCTTTGCACTTCATCCCGTAACTCTCGAAACGCATCCAGCAGTTCAGTATACCTACGGTCCTGAAATGAAACAAAAATAAACACGTTGTGAGTACTAAAAGTTTCCAACTGCTTTCAAATTCAATACTGCGGTGCAACTACTTTTACGTACCTCTGGTTGCCCTCCGACGCCTCTTCGTGAGTGACCTTCAGGTCGAGGCTCTGTGGGGAACACAAATCGAACCCGCCTATGCCTCACGGGACTCCTACTGCGACCCTCCACGTCAGAACCATCTGTATCACTGGGTCCCAAATGTGGATACTCAGTATCACTAGGTCTCGAATACGAACCCTCAATATCATTGGGTTCGACAGTCGTACGGTGTTCGACATCGGCATCCGCATCATACAGACTGCCTCCCTCCTCAATGCCCTCATAGTACCGTTCAGCTAGCTCTACCGGTGTCGGCACCAGTTTCACCCTCGCAAACATCTGAAATCAATGTTAGACCATTTGTAATCGCATACATACTATTAACTATTAACGTTAACATAACAGATACTTACCCGTTCAATGAAAATGGAATCCAACTTATCCCCCCTCGGTCGCTGACTCAACTCCCATTTTAGAATACGGGGGGATAGCTCGATTTCCCTGCGGGTCCCACAATCTTCGATGGCAAGATCGGGGATAACCTCAAAAGCAAATATCTGCGTAATAGATAAGTATGATAATAATCAAACACATCAATCATATGAAAATAAAAAATACAATTAAAGTATGGAATCAAATTCTAAATTCTTACCAATAGTGCATAAGTACAACCATATATGTTGTACGTCTCCACCTTGTGCACTTCAACGCCCTTTTCTCGCTGTCTTTTTTCGAACCGTTCCCGACGACCATCCAACGCATGCTTGAAGCCAGAAATAGATCGCCTATACACATGCGCACCCCACGTGAATGCATCAAAAGCATCCAAGTTCTCGATTAGGCGAAACTGCCATAATGGGACTTTCTCTCTCTCGTCCAAACCCATTAGTATCCAATTAAGCATATACAGTAAGCATAGCTTAACCGCATCATACTGCTCAGCAAAACCATCGGTCCGTACAACGGCTCTGAGCTCTCCAAACTCGACCTCATCTCGACCCTCAAAGTATCGCTGGTGTATGCCATTCTGTACCACATCATAGGTCGACGTGTCGGGAAGTTGTCCAAACTTCAATCCGGTGATCAGACAGAACTCAACCTTCGAGAACCGGATCGAATGCTTTCCTAAAAGAAATCTCATCTCATCTTCCGGCCCGTCGTGATGCAACTCACGAATAAGCAATCGATGGACAATGCCAGCTGAAAACTTCATGTTGTGCTGCATCCGAAGGAAATGTCCAAAACATGACTCAGTGTACCGACGTCGTTCTTCGACCGCAAGATCTTCAGGTACACTATTAAGTGCATTTTCGATATCTCTAAGGTGACCGAAATGGTCATGCCGAGTTATTTTCCCCGGGTACCTTTCTTCCGCTGGAGTTTTCAGAAGATCTTTCAATGGATTCCTCATCTGCATATTCACACAAAAAAAAATAAAACAAATTAATATATATAACTTCATGAAAAGGCTCGGACACTGCAAAAATAAAAGTCACGGAGACTTTAAGAAAAGGCTCGGAGTGAGGTACAAAAGTCTCGGAGACTTAATGCAAAGGCTCGGAGGCTTTATAAAAAGGCTCGGAGACTTTATAAAAAGGCTCGGAGGCTTTATAAAAAGACTCGGAGACTTTATTAAAAGGTTCGGAGATTCAAATTACAAAAACCTACATCATATAATTAAAAGGCTCGAATGAAGGTTTAAAAGGCTCGGAGAAAGTTTTAAAAGGCTCGGAAATGAAAAATTGCACAAAACATAATCACATTAATTAAAAGGCTCGGATGAAGGTTTAAAAGTCTCGGAAAAGGCTCGGAGAAAGGTTTAAAAGGCTTGGAAATGAAAAATTGCAGAAAACCTAGTCACATTACTTAAAAGGCTCGGATGAAGGTTGAAAAGGATCGAAAAAGGCTCGAACGAAGGTTTAAAAGGCTCGGAAAAGGCTCGGATGAAGGTTTAAAAGGCTCGGAGAATGTTCTATTCATCGTCTTCAACAAAATTTTTACACAACTTTAAACCCTAATCAAACAAACCTAATGAACAATAAATCAAACCTAATCTATATGTCTAATCAAACACCAAACATCAAACGCAAATCAAATTAACAACAAAACGCGTGAGAGAGAAAGTTCAACTTACCTTGAACGCAGTTGGAGTCGAGTCGGGTACTGTAGCACCACCGCCGGTGATTCGCCGTCGCTTTTTTGGCCGGATTTCTTGCGCCGATAACTTCTCTTTTCTTCTGTTCTCTCTCTCCCTCAAGTTTTTTCTCTCACGTTTCAAAACACACAAACAGACAAAAATGGGGGTATTTTTGTCTGGTCACCAAGATTGGTGCCTTTTAAACTTACATTATTAAAGTGGTGCTATTTTTACAAAAACCCCTCCAGATAGTGACATTTAAATTTCGAACCCTTTTTTGGGGCTGTGTTTTGTGATGTTTTATGGATTTTTTTTGTTACTTTTTTTCCTTTTATTTATATATTTATGGATACTGTCTATGAATTTTTTAACATATAATTACTTGCGATGCTTTTCCTTTTTAAGTCGGTTCATTTTCATCAACAACAAAAAAAGACACAAAAAATTAATATTTTATTTACAAGAGGCAGTAACATTAATTGGACGTTTAGGTGGGAAAACTTTTTCTTTTGGACAAAAAAGCCCTAAGCAGTTGAAGAATTCCAATTTTATAAAAAAGAAAAACATAAATATGTTTTAGAGTAGGTGCTGCACCCAATAGTGAATCGTTAAAATACACTATGGATGGAATTGAGTCCAAGCTTGGTTGAATCCCAGAGATAAAGTAGCCATTATATCCCTTACACTTTTGGGAGGCTTCAATTGTCTTCAAGAAGCGATTATGCACCTCTAAGACTTGGATCAACATACTATATTTAGCCATATTTAAGTGCAACTAAATTCCTTTATTTGTTTACTTATTTTCCGACGGGAGTCGCGCTCCATCTCAAATGGGGCGGATCTGCTCCATATCTCTTTTTTTTTTTTGTCATTTTGATTTTGATTTTTTTTTTTCTTTTTGGATTGATTTGTGGTTTTTGTTCTTTGGATTGACTAAAGATGAAGATGTTTTGTGATTGGATTCTTAAATTTTGTGGTGATAGAAAAAATGGAGCTTGACAATCATCAAGTTGTTTTTTGGTATAAGAAAATGAAAAAAAAAAAAAAAATGGATCTATTTTTTTTTTTCAGTTTTTTTAATTATATTTAATCTACACCATCCATCTCAAAGATGAATGGTAGAGATCCATTTTTTAAAAAATATTTTTGTTTTCAATTATTTTTTAATTGCTTTATTTTAAAATTTTAAAATTTTTGAATATCATAAATATTTTAATATCTGATTTTTTTTTTTTTTGAATTTTTAATTCTTTTTAATTGAGTTCTTAATATCCACCATCCATCTTTGTGATGGATGGTTAGAGATCCATTTAGAAAAAATATTTTTTTGAGGGATTAATTTGTAAAGATTTTTTTCTAAAGATAACTTTTTTATTTATCTTGTGATATGAGGGGCATTTCCGGCTTCTATATATATATATATATATATATATTTAAATTGTTTAATTATGCATTTTATGGATATTTTGGTATTTTTAATGGTCAAACTTGGTCAACAGTTAGGTTTGACCAAGTTTGACTAACCATATGGGAAGTTAGTGTCAATTAATGATAAAGTAGTTTCTGGGTGTAAAATGGAAAACCTAAAGGGAGTTTGGTGCAATTTGTTCTATATTAATGGTATGAATATAGGCTACTACTCTACTACGCTAGCTTGCTCTATGATCAAAATTTAACTTGAAACAAACGTTGAGTTTCCGTGTCAGCCACCAATATTTGATAGGGTAAAATTTGAAATTAACCATAAAATTAGTAGAGTTATTATATTTACACAACTTTAGTATTTTGATTGTTTTTACCAAGCAATCCGCTATTTGGATAGGAATACCCTTAATGGGTTTTGAAATAAAAATACTTTTTTTTTTATAAAAGAAATACTTTCAATTTTTTTAAATATTATTGGAGGTCTATGAGGTCTCTCTGACCTCCATTGGAGCTCATCCAGTCTTAAAAAAAATGAAGAAAAAGAAGAAGATGGAGAAGAAAAAAGAAAATATTCGGTGGTGTGTTTAATTTATATACATGTGTTTTATTCCTAGCGTGTTTAATCTATGTGTGTTTAATTCCCAAAAAAAAAAAAAAGAAATTTGAGAAGAAGAAGAAAGAAAACAAAATTTCAATGGTGTGTTTAATTCATAGCATGTTTAATCCATGTGTGTTTAATTCTTAGTGTGTTTAATTTACGTGTTTAATTCCTAACGTATATAATCTATGTGTGTTTAATTCTCAATGTGTTTAATCCAAAACAGCTAAACACGCTAGATTTATTTTTTTCCTTCTTCACACTTAATTATTATTATTATTATTGACCTCAATTGGAGGTCTCCTGGAGGTCGCCTAGATATCCAACGGAGGCCTACATGACTTCTAAAGGAGGTCACCCAGATGGAGGTCTATGTGACCTCCAATAATTTAAACAAAAAAAGAATTAAAGAAAATTAGTTTTAAAAAATAAAAATAAATAGAAAACGTAAAAGTAATTTTGTAGTTTTAATGGAATTTTTAGTAAAAACATTGAAAACATTAATTTAAGATAAAAATAAAAATGAAAACCCCTTACTTATATGGTTAGAAAGGGATAATTCCTCAATTTGATACACGAAACTATAAATTAATATATTTTACAATTGGTTGCTGTCTATTACCACATAATGTTGTTTGAATGCGAAAGCAATTAAGCCCCTATTTTACAATTGGTTGCTGTCTATTACCACATAATGTTGTTTGAATGCGAAAGCAATTAAGCCCCGGGGGGGGGCAAAATTAATTATTAAAAATATTTTTTTGGATTTAAATTTTTTAATTGATTAATAATTTTAATTTAAACCCATTTAAATAACTCATGTGATCATTAGTTGTATCTAAATTTATCTTTAAAAATAAAAAAAAATAGAGTAGCGGTATTTGCACCCCTAAAAATCTGTATGTACACCCCTTTTGTATATACACCTCATCAAAAAATTTAAAAAACCTATATTTTGTAAGTACACCTCTACACATTACCAAATATGTCAATTTTGTAATTTTGAAAAAACTATTATAAATAAATGATTCTAAAGTTAATAAAATATAATATAAAAAATGGCAGGAGAGAGCCGCACCTCCGCCCTTTTTTTTTTCTAACTCAGTTCTTCTCTCCTAGTACTCATCTATATACTGTTTCTTTGAGTACAAACCACATTCAAATCTCTTTATTTATAATTTTATTTCTATTTTTTTATCGTTTTTGAATTTTCTCTTTATAGTGATAATCTATAAAATATCCAACTAACTAGGATTTTAAAAAAATTCAAATTTGTTTCGGGTTGACAAGTATGTTGAGTATTCAAGGCATGAGAAGTCTCAATCTCAAGTCTCATCATTCGCCCAAATGATTTGGGTACATGCACCTAGCTACAACCATTATTCCATCGCCAGATTAAAGCATAATTCCACAGCCACAAAGCACCCAATGCTTCCTTAAATCTATCTGCAATAGTTTGCTTCTTTATTTTAGGGATTATAAACGGACAATTATTTAGTTAGTAAAAATTCAACAAAAAAAAAAAAAAAATAGTTATTAAAAATGTAATATGTTTTGATTAAAGCCATAATAATTTAATCTGAGGGTAATATTGGAATTTCGGAAATATATGAATTTGGTATGTAGTTTCAGTTTTTGAAGGGTGCAAATATCGTTACTCAAAAAAATAATAATTACAACTAAAGTCTAAAGCCTGCAATATTGAATAAAAAGTTTATCAATCAATTTTGGTTGTAGTTATCATATTGAGTTATTTTTTAGAGCATTTCCAATGCAAATATGTATTTTTGAGTTTCTAAATAATGTCACATCAGCATTTCTATTTAATGAACCCAGTTTTTAAAAAAAAAAAAAAAACTAGAGAAATGCATACATATTTCCAATGCAATTATCTAAAGTCAAATATTAATCTATTTTATGTCCAATCATAATAAAACAATTATTACACCCTCTCTCCTCTTTTATTTTACAATTAAATGAGATTTAATCTTATTGATGGAAAGAGTTGAAAGTTTTAATCTTATTGATGGAAAAAGTTAGAAATCCTAGTCAGCATTTCTAGGAGAGTTTCTAGAATTAGAAACCCAACTCCATATTCTCCAACTTTTTTTTGGTCACATCATCTCCATATTCAACTTAGATAATAACAATCAAGAGGATTTTTCGAACTTTTTTAATATCTATCTTATGTGGTACTCCATTTTCTCCAAATGCATAATAGCATTGGAGATGCTCTTACTATTATTGATATGCGACTTTCACAACTAAATAATCATTTTTCAAAGAAATATACTATGTGGTTTTTATTTATTTATTTATTTATTTTGGTGTAGCATGTTTTAGTTTAATAATCAATTTGCTGTTATGAAAAATAAAAATAGTTTCGACTACATTATCAAGTAAAGGATTAGTGAATGAATGATTTTCAATTTGAACATATAGAGAAAAGTATTTTCAAAAAAATTGAAAGAGGCTATTGTGACAGATTTTAAAAATATAACATTTTCAATTAGGTGCAAATTGTTTTTGTTGTATGGAAACTTCTTCGGGTGATAAAATTAACAACAACAAAAAAGAAAAAAAAAATTCATATTTATTGTAATTGTTATTATATTTAATGATATAAATTTCCTAGTCTAGTCTAATCATATGTATGGTCCGATGGTAACTACACAACTCATCAAATGTTTAAGTTGTAAGTTCAAATCTCATCTCCCCAAGTCAAAAAAAAAAAAAAAAAAAAAAAAAAAAAAATTATAAATATTATCATTGTTATTTTCTTTAAAAAAAAATTATTATTTTACATTTTAAAATATTAATGTGTTATAAGTTATAACCAAACTCTCATTGAATGAAATCTTTAACTCTGTCGGTGGGCTTCATGGTAGCAACGTTTCATATTCGAATCGTTACACTGTGGTGTCCAGTATATAAAAAAAATAAAAATTGGCAACTAGGCTACTAGCATACGAATTTAAGAATATGTACATGGTTATAACTATTAAAAAAAAAAAAAAAAACAAATAGTTCTCCTATAGTCCTGTGTGTTTGTAAATGTTGTTTTGCTTGTACAAAATGTCAATAATCCATATCTATTTATAGGCCGACATGGACCTCTCCACACCCTTTCCCAACTAATTCACTAATCACATATATCAACTAACTGATTAACTCATATCCCATACTAACTTTACTAATAATTTCTAAGATATTTTTTATCTAATGATATTATGCAATAAATTTTGGGCTATCTTTTGTCCCTTTAAAAGAAGAGTGGTGATATTAAGAACTATATATACACCTCCTTTCGTAAGTACACCCTAAAATATTTAAAAAATCTTTGGTTTGTAAATAAACCCAATTTAATGTCAAAAATACCCTTTTTTTAATTTTATTGTATTATATTTTTGTTAGCACACCCCAACATTTTGTTATCTAATCAGATTTATTTAAAATTTTATTATTTTATATCTTTTTATTCAAATAAATAATTTCTCTTAAAAAATTAATTTTTAACTCCTGCCAAAACATTTGATGTCACTAAAAAATTGTTTGAATTTTTTATTTCTTTTCATTACATTAAAACCTTTTTAAAATTTTTTAATTTTTTTAAAGTTCAAAATTCTCCAATTCCACCAAATTGAAAAACTACTAGACGTAACCGTAATTGGTGCATGTGTTGTTTTAGCTCTTTTAGTTTTTAATTTTAATTTTTTTTTAAATTTAAAATTCATTAATAGAAAATAGCAATTGCACCAACCAAGAAGAAGAGCAATATGTAAAAAGAGGGTCTCAAACTCTCAACACACAACGGTATATCTCAATTTCTCTGTTCCTAAGAAAGTTATATATATAACAATTGTTCATAATAAAATTTATTGTTGGTATTGATTTTTGTTTCACTCAATTATAACAGTAAATTGTTGGTCAACTCAATCAATTGTTTAAAAGAAATTGAAATTTGTATTAAAGATAGAAGTTAAGGTTTGATAAAATAGAAATGTTTTTATTATCATATCAAACAATTAATATGAAACTTACTTTTTCTTTTTTACAAAGGATTAATATAAAACCAATTAATAATTATTGGTGTTTACTTATAAACTATTTAGCCCTTTAAGTAATTTTACTTAAGGGTAATATTAAACTTTTAAAAATATACTAAATTGGGGTATACGTACGGTTTTTGAAGGATGTAAATATAGCCACTATTAAAAAAAAAAAAAAAAAAACATATAAGATAGTTTACAAGATTATTTCTACACAATTCCAAAACACAAATGGACTTTAATTAAGTAGGCCCAATAATAAAATTTACCTTTTAGGGTAAGTGAGTCCAGGCCCAAAAATCAAATTAAATACTTCGTCCAAAACCAAGTTTAGTGACTTTGTCTAATTTAGTCACGAATTGGTGATTAATTTAGTCTCGAATCTGTAATATTGACACACTAAACGAGTATTCTTATTGTCAAACCACATTTGATGGTTTGGTGATAAATCTTTTAGCACATACCTTTCACTCAAAATTATTTTTTGAGCCTATTGTCTATCTTTAGTAACTACAATTTTAGTCGGGGCAATGATTCTTTCTGTGATTATTATTCTCTGTAAAAAAAAAAAAAAAGGATGTTAATTTTTGGCACCATTTTCTCTTCAAATTAAGGTGTACACTACGACACGAATTAACTAAATGTTTTGTTACACAATAAAACTTTTGTGTCTAATATATATATATATATTTATTGATAATGGCGTATAATATATTTACTGGATAATTAATGATAATATATTTTGTGTATTATTCACGATTATAATGTTAGTCGGGGGATGAGTTATTTCACAACTAATATATTTATTCGAGAGAGGGGGTGTTATTTAACATAGTAATACTAGACAATCCAAAAAATTAACAAAAGTTCAACCCTAATGATGTGGAAAATAAGTTGTTCTCATCATAAAAATCATGGAATGATATGGTGAATAACATAGTAAGAAAAACTCCTATGCTACAACATTTGAGTTGGTTTTTTGGTTAATTTTTTGTGTTATCTAGCATTAGTGTTATTATAGTATTATTTATGACTATAATATATGTTAGTTGGGGATTGAGTTATTTTATGATTAAATTACATTTAAATATTTTGTTTTATTCAAAAAATAATTTAAATAATTTGGTAACTAAATTTAATTTAAAAATATTTAACATAATTTTATTTTGTTTAAGAGTTAATTTAATCTAATTAAAAATTGCACATTGTATCAAATATAAGACACAATTATTTTTAATTAGTTTTTATTCAATCCATGCAACATCAAATAAGACATAGTACTATCTTTTGCCCAATTTGGATGACACAAACTCATCACGAAATTAATTTAGTCTTATCCTATCCATTGAATTCAAATCCCATAAAAATTATCAAATATAAACTAATCATACGCACCAAATGGTCCTAAAGGTTTATATTGCCCAAAGTCGCACCTAGTAAATATGTTTATGATATATGATTCAAATTTTTTTTTTTTTTTTTTGGCTTACAATTTTGAGTTATGTTATAAGTTCATTATGCGGTTCATAAAAATGTTTCAAATTTAAGAACCATAATTTTTTTTGGAGTTGAACTAACTTTTTTCTTTTAGTATTTAAAGTCTGACAATTCACACTTGCATTCATCGATTCAACGAGTAAGATTAGGTTCAAGTATTCAAGATTTCAAGCCCCTACGGAAGGAAACAGAGAGAGGTACATAATTAACTTAAGTTTTTTGTTTTTAATTGCACACAATTATATATTTGTTATATATTAGTTATATATTTTGGCTATAGTCAAAAAACAATATGCAAATGCTTTTGCTTTTTGACAAATATTTTTGTAACTTTCGTTTTCCAAAGCTAATAATTGTATCTAAATTATACATATATATATATATATATCCGGTGGATCTGGATCCTCTCCTTTATTTTTATTTTTTAATATTTTTAAAGCATATTATTAGTTTTGATTAGTTGTTAACAAAATGATTATGTAAATCAATCACATCTTAACCACACATTCATATGGCAATATTTATATATTATGAGATTAGATGATGTATCAGGTACATATCCAGCACCAACCAAAACATTTCTTGAAGCCATCAAGAGAATATCTGAGTAATTACATATTATCTTTGTATTGTAGCGTATGTTGTATTTTTTTTTTTTGCAAAATCTGGTATTTTCCTTGAAAACTTCAAGAAGGCAGTGACACATCTATCCTGTTAAAACATATATTGATAGCGATAGAAACCAATTAAGTGTGTGGTGCTATTTCCGATGGCTTGCATGCAGCAAGATCTTCAAAGAAAACTATATTCAATATATTATTATAATCCATGTTTTTCACAAATACATTTGTCAACTTTTGTTTGGATACTTTAACACAAACATATATATAATTAGAAGGATTTTTTTTTGGATTGAGATTTGTGACGGTGAAGACCTTATCAACTTCAAACAAATGCACTATTAAAGTCCACTAATTTATTAATGGCATACGAGCTGGACAGCACACAAAGTATGCAAAAGCCAGTTCAAACTCTTCCATATATCACCACTTTTTTATGTTGGACAACAAGTGCATACCCTTTTTCTATCTAACTTTTTTGATAAGTAAAAACAAAATTTCTTTTGTTACGATTATTAATTTAAAATTGTATAGTAGTAATTTTGATCACAATGATATTTTCGTGCCATATTATCATTTAAGATTCAAAAGAGTTCAGATCAGACATAAACTTTTAGGTATATGAAACTTTAAAAGTACGAAAGTTAAACTTTAAATATGTAAACAAAACTTTCATTAAAATATCTTTAAAAAAAAATTAAGTGTTTTCTCTTAAATCTTAATGCATTTTCAGTTTATTTTTGTAGTCTAAAAAATGTTTCTTAAATTACCTATCACGTACACGTTCTTGTTTTACAAGAGGCACTTAGTAATCAGTATATGTTTTTTTCTTAAAAAAATATGAATATTTGTCAATTTCAGTTAAATATTTTAAAACGGATATACAAACTTTAACCTATTTTTTCTTTACAAACTTTAACCTATTTTTTCTTTCTCTTTTGTTTTATTAGAAATAAAATGAAAAAATAATTAAATATGGGCTCGTTTGGTGCGTGGGATATGCTATTATTATTTTTATGGAATTTGATTAGATTGGATTGGATGAGATATGATTGGACTAAAGTTAGCTCTATGATGTGTTTAATTGATGCTGTATGAGATTTGATTAAAATAGTTGTATCTCTTGATTGGTATGGTATAGGATTGATTAAAAAAAATATAATTTTATCATATATTAAATACAGTATGAAATTGATTAATATAAAATAAAATAAAATTATTTTTTAAATAAATAAATTATTTAAAAAAAATATTTAAAATTAATATTATAGAAAATAACATTTTTAATTAATATTTAATATTAAAATAACATTTTTAATTAATATTTAATATTAAAATAACATTTTTAATTAATATTTAATATTTTAAATATTATAATAAGATATATTAAATAAATTTAAAATTTTATAATTAAATAAAAAAATAAAAGAAGAAATTTGAAAAAATATATGAGACTAAATAGCCACACCTCACCTAGATAAAATGACTTCTATTTGGGTTAATTCTGCTCGAATTCACAAGTTAGAACGAAACCCGGAATTGAAGGGACCAAATATCCATGTCAGCTCGATGGGCAATATATGATAAATTGACAATAGTGACATAGACGCAACTTGCCCACTGAAAGAAGTTGTTGCAAAGATAATAACCAAAAAGACGAATGGGCCTAGACTTGCCCCACGACGAACAATGCAGCATCATTAATGAAACAAGATTTGGACATATTCTCTATAAAGCCCAATCTCATATTAGGGAAGCCAATCACCTACAAACCAGTAGTTGATAAATCCCGTAGTAAATATGAAAATCTGAAGAAGAACCCTCGTAAAAAATGAAGATCACAGCGTTATAAGTACCTAAGGATTCGATTTGCTAAGGATCTCGCTGAGATATGATCTCAATGGGATCTCGCCTAATAATATCTCTTGCTTGCGCAGCAAGGGCTAGGGCAACACCCTAGCCCATATATAAACATATGTATCAAAGCGAAATAGGCAGAGGCGGAATAGTTAGTATTCAAGAAATTCATCACTTGTAATTGTAATCATCTTTTTCATAGTGAAGAATCTTTTCTCTATTACCCATAGTGACCGTGGTTTTTCCCTCCATTTAGGGTTTCCACATATTTGTGTCATTTCTATCTCTGCATTAATTTATTACCAGTCACTATAAGCAAAACTGTCTTTGTTGACGGTTTTTTCTAATTTTTTTTTATTTATCTTTAATATTTTTTAAAAACTTTTACTTCGAATTTTCTTTACCAAACAAAATCCCGATATGAATTTATTTCACCATAAGATATCGTTTTTTTGAGCAAACCGATATTAGACAAGTAAAATTTTAAATTTAATAAATTTACTTTTAAATCCTTTACTTTAAAAAAATTCAAAAAAATAATTTTTAAAAAATTGTATATTTATTTTACACCCTCTTGTTTCATACTAAGAGACATGTTAATAATTAAATTACCCATATAAATTAGTAATCTGAGTTTTACATTTGTTCATTAAATTGCAAGATGCATGTTGAGAAATATCTTCCCTGTAGTGAGATTTGTATTTCAAATCATACTTATTACAATTGATGTCATGAGTCTCTTATGTTTGGTTGAATGAAATGGAATGGAAAGAAAGTCATTCCATTCATTTGGTTTGTTAAAATGCAATGGAATGGTGATTCCATTAGAATGGGGATTCCACCATTTTGGTGGAATGGGCATTCCATCCAAAATCAATGGAATACCTATTCCATTCTAAACTAAAATTTATATTCGATAAATACCCTCATATGCCCCAACTCCATTCCAAAAACACCCTCCTTTCCAAAAATAATATATTATTGTTATATATTATATTAATGATATATAAACATATTATATTAATGATATATAAACATATTATAATATATATATTATTATATATTATATTATTATCATATATATAATGATATATAAACATATATAATATAATATATTTATATATTGAGTGAGTCTCTCATAAGGGATCCATTATTTTAATTTCGGTAAGGACCATGATGAAAACACATCGATTTTAATGAATTTTAATCTGAATATTTTTTTTTGGATGATGAGTTCATTGAACTCTATATATGAACAAAAGCTGAGAATTTTTCGAGCATTAGAACTATTTATCCAAATTTTTTTAAATATGAAGGTATCAAAAAATAGGCAAAAAAATAGGAAAATTCAAGAAAAATAGTTCTAGTATTTGAAATATTCTCAAATTTTGTTCATAGAAAGATTTTAATGAACTCATCATCCAAAAAAAAATTCAGATTAAAATTAGTTATAATTGATGTGTTTTTATCATGGTCCTTACCAAAATTAAAATAAGGGATCCCTTATGAGAGACTAACTCTTTATATATTATATTATTATATATAATATATATAATATAATATTATTATATATAATATATATAATATAATATAATATAATATAATATAAATATGTATAATAAATAATATATATGTTATAATATTATATATATATTATATATTAATATATTAAATAATATATATTATATAAATATAATAAATAATATATATTATATATTTATATTATATAAATATATTAAATAATATATATTATATATTTATATTATATAAATATATTATTATAGATATATATATATAATATAATATAATATATATAATATATATTTATATTTATATTTATTATTATATGTATTCTATGTATTATATAATATATGTATTATATATTATATTATTATATATAGATTATATATTAATATATTAAATAATATATATATATATTATATAAATATATTATTATATATATTGTATAATATAATATATATATATATTATAAATTATATATATTATATATATAATATTATATAATATATATATTATTATATGTATTATATATAGTATATATGTATGTTATATTATATATTATGAATCTTTTATAATTAGGGGTATTTTGGTCAAAATACAGTTAACTCCATTCCATTCCGTTGTTAACCAAACAAAATAATACTGATTTAGAGACTAATTCTAAAGTTCAAACTAAACAAAAAAACTCAGTTTTCCTTTCCTTTCCTTTCCATTCCCATTCCCATTCTCATTACCATTCAATTACCATTCCACCATATAACCAAACGTGACCATAGAGTATAGACCAATAACTCAACTATATATGTTTTTAAAAATATAAATTTATTAAAAGTTTCAATAAATATTTTTTAATATATGTCTGTCATAGAAATTAGAATTTTGATTAGTTGAATAAATTTAAATTTATCTAACAAGTTTTTATTTTTTATTTATTTTTTATTTCTAACAACTCATATAGGTTATATATAAATATTGTTCAATTGTTAACAAATCAAATCTTGTAGTCAAGTAGTAAAGACTTACAACTTTTGACTTGAGGTCTCAAGTTTGATATTATTATTAGAAGCAAATATTAAAGGGCATGCATTTTAACACGACGATGGTGTATAAATATAAAAATATTAATACAAATTACAAAGAAAGATTTTTAACTCAAGAATTTTTTTTTTTCTATGGAGTTCTCCATTGAATTACACTTACATCGTAGAGGTAACCTGATCACATTTCGTTAGACTACTTCAGACGCCGATCCGCATACATGTTGCCGCCGACTAGATTTCTGCAAATCTATGCCTAAGAATCACTGTAAAATTGAATCGGTTAAAATAATTATTCAAATTATTTTTAATAAAATATTTAAAAAGTCTCAAGCAAATATGATAGTATAGCCAAGATAACATATAGCAATAATAGAAACATATGTTGGATATGACTAAATTAAGATATGAAATAATTAAATTTACAATAATAATACTTACAAAGTCAATATAAGTTTGACAACAGTGATGAATAATGAATATATAGAAAATAAGTCGCACACTTTATTGATGGTTCAGAATTTTTACAAGAGGGAGAACAGATTACAAGAGATGAAAGATTAGGAGAGGGGAGAATTACAAGGGAAGGAGAAGAGTTCTGAAAACTGAACCTGCTTAAGACTACCCCAAGTTATCCTTATATAGGAAGGCTTACTCAAGTTACAAGGTACACCAACCATGGTAAAAAATGACCATGGTAACAAACATAATTATTACATTTAGACTATAGGTGAATTATGATAGATTCCCTGAAACTGGGTTGTCTTCTGCCGACATAATTTTGGTTGTCTTCTTCTACCGGCATTTTTCACTTTTTTTATGTTTATTTAATTTATTTATTTATTTTTTTCTTCATATGCCAACACTCTGCTAATAATTGATACAACTGTTGATAGTTGAATGGGTCACGAGAATTGATAGTGGATTCCATGTTCTCTGAGGATAAGTCTAGTGAATCTGATGAGCCTAAAACCTCTGCTGTGGTGATAGGTCATGTCTAAAATAGTTGTGGGCATCGGTGGGGTCATCGTCATCTTCAAGAAGATCACCATCTTTATCTTAGGTTTCTGATTCTGAGTCTTTTTGAGACATATTGGTCATTGTCTTCTCCATGTCTTGTGCTATTTTTCTTAGTTCTTCAGGGGTGCTGGCAGCAATTCTGGCTTGATTTTGAGATTTGATCATTAAAAATGGGACTAGTCAATTGATTTGCAGAAAATAGGGTTTTTTGAGAACCATTTGTTAACCCTATTTTTGCCATGGTTTGTAATATTCATGCCACTCCACCACTTAACTTTCGTTTATCGGCCAAAATAGGGAACATTGAAATTTCCAACCTATTTATCTTTTATAGTATATTCAAGCATTAGAATCCAGGTCAGACTGAAATGCTTAAAAAAGAGTAATAAGTCGGGGATGAAATCCCAATCATTTGGTTTTGAAAGATAAGTCACCCAATGGGCATAACCTTCCTTGACAGGATGGAGGAAGGAGATCAATAGTTAGACCATATTTATCCCACCATTCAAGGAACCAAAAAGGGTTTTGGAGTGTAAAATCTTTGTCAAAATAGACAAACCAAGATAGGGAATTACTCTGGTTTTTTCCATACAAAAAATTTGTCCATACATTTATATAATCTCAATAGGAATAGTCAAAAATATGGAATGGTATGGAAAATTTGTTTTTCTTGCTGGGGTCACCCCCCATTGTTCCAAAGTGATGATTTTGCAAAGTTTAATTTTTCTGAAAATCAATTTTTCTTTGTCTATTTTGTCAAAAACATCAGGCACATAGATGGAATCTGTGTCTACCAAAATAAATTCATAAAATACTTGTCTTTTTGTTATATCTTCAGGAATCCCGCAAAACAAGGGATCAATGATTGCATCCGCTAGTTTTTTGGGTTCCTTGAGATAATGGTCAAGTAATAGTGTTGTTTCCATGGTAAAGTATCTGTCAAAAAAAGGTTTAATCTGGTATTGGTAAGTTGGAGAATTTATCTTTTGGAAAGATGAAGAAGTGATATGTGATTGATTTATTTGGGCTAATTTGTCTTGTTTAGAGGAATGAGGGCTAATGTGAGAAGAGATAATAGTCTTATAGGATGGAGATTCTGGTTGTAGTGGGGAAAAAATATTTGCAATATGAATTGATCCTGCAATAGTAGGCCTGGGAGAAGAGTTACCAATTTGTCCTAATGGTCTTGGAGTGTTAGGTTTATAATAAAGCCGGCGGTGTTACTGTCTTTGTGATCAGGTTTCGGGGCTTTGGATATTTGCTGGACTTCACGTATGTTTTCCTGTTCATGATATGTCAGTGCTAACTGGTTATTGCCTTTATAAGTCATAATAAGTTTGTTATTGGGTGATAAGTCGGATGATAAGTATGGCTTAATAGTGGGTCTAGGGCCTGCTTTTGCTGCTACTCATGGTTCATACCCTACAAAAATTCTCTGGTCAAGAAATCTGGTAAACTATTTTCTAAGCCTTTGATATGTTCAATAGTGAAATTAAATGCTGATAATAAAACTTGCCATCTAACAAATATTTGTTTTGAAGCAAGATTTTTGACGTCTTTTTTCAAAATAAATTTTGCAGACTTGTAATCTACCTTTAGTACAAATCGTTGGTTATTCAAATCATCTTATAATTTTTGTATAGTTAAAACAATAGCTAAAATCTCTTTTTTAACAATATAATACTTCTGCTGAGTATCATTCCAAGATCCTGAAACATATCTAACAAGATATTCTTTTTCATCAATAGTTTGCAAGAATCCCTCCAAACCCTAATTCAGAAGCATCTGTTTCAACTATCTTTGGAACACTAGGGTGACAAATGGATAAACAAGGAAGTCTTTGGACATGTTCTTTGACTGTTTCAACAACCTGCGTGTGCTGGTTTGTCCATGGTAAAAGGTTTTTTCTAAGTCTTTAAAATAATGGTTTGCAAATGATTCTTAATTCTTTGTAAAAGTTAGCAACATAATTTAGGCATCCTAAGAACCTTTGAAGCTGTGTTTTGTCTTTGATTTCATTAGGAAATTTGCTAGCAAACTCTAGACTTCTTTGGATGGGTATTATGGTACCTCTCCTGATATTGTGACATAAAAATCTGATCTTAGTCTAGAATAAAACAACTTTTGGGGCCAAGACCACTAGACCTTGGGCTTTAACAGTTTTCAAGAATATATCTAAATGCTTCCAATGTTAGTCGACATTATCAGAATAAATTAGCACATTATCAATGAAAACAATGGAAAGTTTAGTATAAGGATTGAAAATTTCATTCATAATGCATTGAAATTCACTAGGAGCATTTTTCAATCAAAATGGCATAACATTTCATTCATATTGTCCAAAAGGGACGGTGAAAATAGTTTTATAATGGTCTTTTTCATCAATTTGGATTTGCCAAAATCCTGATTTCATATCAAATTTTGAAAATATTTTTGCATCATAGAGTCTTTTTAATAAGCCTGCTTTATTAGGTATTGGGTACCTAATCCATTGGAGGCTTCATTTAGAGACTTGTAATTGATGACAAGTCTAGGAACTCCTTTTTCTATTTCAGCGTTTTTTCTAAAATAAAAAGTAGGACAACTCCAAGGTGATTTGGAAGGTCTAATAAGTCCTTTTTGTAATAAGTCTTGAATCTCTTTTTTGCTATATTCAAGGAGTTCATAGGTCATTTGGATAGGTCTAGCTTTGGCTGGTATTCCTTTTTCTAAATAATCCTTGTTATAGGGAAGACTGACTATATATTTCTTTCTAGCCCAGAAAGCATTAGAAAAGGAAGAACAAACTTCCTTTTCTAGGTTAATTTTGAAATCAATAATCCTTTTCTGCATCTTAGGTTCCTCTATGTGTTTCTTTTGTCTTTCACACTTAAGGTCATCTTCTAAAAAAGATAAATGATTCTCTCTCATACTGAGATTATTTATCTGTTGTTCTAGAAAGATGGAGTTGTCTTTTTCAATACTAGTCCTTTTTAAGGAATTTAACTCCCTTTCAAGGACAGGGAACGTAACAAAATCTTTTTTCCTAAATACTCAGTAACTTACCCTTCATCAGTGGTGGTGAAATTAGTGATGAGGTAAAGGAAAGGTAGACCAAGAATGACATTTTGAGATAAAGTCTTGACCATAAGGAAACTAGTGTTATAGCAAACTCCAGAATTGCAGACTCTAGCATTGGTTAATTTATAACTAATGTCAAGTTTTTGCTTATTAGCACCATATAATGATTCTGTGGTTGACTCTAGGTATTTTGTGGGTGCTAGTCCTTCTTTGATACAATTTTGGTTAGCCCCAGAGTCAATTAGAATATTGACTCAAAGATTGTAGTCAGAAGAGATTCTAATATCTATGTCACAATACCATTTCTGTATCATGAGTTGTTTGGTGATATTAACTAAGGCTGCAGAGGGTTCTAAGTCCTTGTTGTAGAGAATATTGGCTTGTTCTTGTTCTGGGTGCGTTCTGTTGGTACCAGCACAATCAGAATCACTAGAACTTTTAAAGCTGGGTTCTCTTTTTGGTTTGCTTTTCGACTTTTTGGTATTTTAGGATTCTAATTGTTGCTATAATCTCTAGGTTGAGATTCTTAAGTCTTTGATTTATTTTTTTAATATTATGGATTTCTTTTTAGATCTCTGGGATAGTGACTTTCTTTTGAGTATTCTGGAACCTTTGTAAGATATTTTGTTCAAAATCTGAGGCAATAAAGGAGGTTATAAGTTTTTCTTATTTGTTTATTGGTTTTAAGGTTTTGGTAGATGGTTTGGTAATCCTTTGCTGAACCTGTCTAATGTAGTTGGCTTTAAGAATAGGATCTTCAATACTATCAGTCATTCCAATTATTAAAGAATAAGCAGATTGATCTAAAACACAGATCTCTTGACAAGTGCAGGATTGTTTATCATAAACTTGGGAACTTTTCTCAATGTCTGTTGAGGGTTCAGAATCTAGGTCTTCAAGGGTCAATAATTTACTATTAGAAACGGGTTCTATTTCTGCACTATTGGTGTCAATTTCTGTATCATAGAGAGTTTGGATAAGTTTTTCTTTGGTTTCTTCACTAATTTCTAGGGTTCTAATTTTGTTTCTGATTTTTCTCAATTTAGGACAATTTTTTGCAAAATGTCCTTCTTTGCCTCATTTAAAGCATCCTTTTGTGTCTTTAGTGGGTTTTCTAAATCTTTTGTTTTTAAAATGTTTGAAAGGCTTACGGGTTTCTGAGTGGGTTTTTTTTTCTTCTTATGAGGTTTTGTTTTCTTGTCATGATATTTTCTTCTACTTTGGTTAGGGAGTTTATCAAAACCAAATTATTCATACCAAGAACCGAGTTCTTTTCTAGTGGTAAGTTTTTGTTTCTTAAGCTGGCTTTTAAGTCTAATGTCTGTGCATGATTGCATAGCAACAATATTGATTGTCATTATGATTTCACCATAAGTCTAGGTGTTGAGATCAATTTGGGACCAATCTGGACTAGCCATTTATTCCCTCATTTTATCTTTTACCTTATCAGCGAATAAGGAGGGTAGTCCAAATATGAACTTCTCTTTCCAATAGGAATTTGCGTTGTCAGTTTTTTGTAAAACTCTAGTAAGGAAGATATCTTTATACTACTTAAAATCACTAAGTTTCTTACACTTAAGGTTTTGTAACTTGGAATATTCCTTATTTTGAAATCTGTTAGGATTTTCAATAAAATGGAGGATTAGTATGACATAGGACATCTATACCGTCTGGTTATGAAGTTACTATAGTATAAGATGTGGCTGCAGGAGTGGTTGATGTTGATGTAGGTGTGGTTGATGTTTCAGGAGCATCAGTGGGGGTTCTAGTTGGAGCTCTGAATAATGGTGTAGTGGTTGCTACTTCTTTGGTGTAGGCTATAATATTTGCTCTAGCAGTATGTGATAAGGTATAACTCCACCATCATAAGAGTAGTCCTTTAAAGCCAGATGCAATAGAATTAACAGTATCACTATAGGTCATGTTTTGTTTTTTGATATAAATATATCCTATGGTATACATTTGTCTAATAACAGTCATAATTTGATATTTTGACAAGCCATCAATATTAAATTGATAGCAGACATTGCCAGTGTAAGCTCTATAACATATTCTTCGTATTGAAGATTTGGAGCCGTAGGTCTTGGATAATAAGTTTTTGTGTCATTGTTGTATCTGTTGTAGACATGGCTATCTACTTTAAAGGTAGTTAGTTTTTGAATCATGTTTTCTAAGTCTGATACTTCTATGTCAGATTGTGAAGCTGGAGAAATATAGCCATCGATGGTTTGGACTTCTGGTTTGAGAATTTTGTCTAGTCTTTCTTGTAGCATTTTCACAAGTTCTGAATCAGTGGTAAAACTGTCAAAACATTTTTCTATTCATGTGGTGTCTGGGAACAGAATTGTTCCTGGTTCATACTCAACAATTTTGGTCTTCATTTTATAGTCTATAGGGGAAGGATTGTTGGGGATTGATGGTATTGTCTGGATAGTAGGTATTTGATATTGGTTGTTTTTTTATTCTGTCTAATTGTTCTCCTATGGTTGTTAGATATTCGTTGGTGAAATTGTTTTGCTTCATAATCATACCAGCTTCGTGTGAGGAAACTGCCTCACCATGAGATAACTCTTCATCTAGCATAATAAAAGGAATACACTCTAAGGTTTCACTAGTGCGTCATGGGGTTTCATTGTCTTTCTTAATGGTACATTTTCTAGGAGGAGCGTGCATTCCTATCTCCTTTCCCATACTTGATTTATAAGTCTTGAAGTATTTCTTGTTTAAAACAAGATATTGTTCTTCTAAATTATACCTATTAGTGTACCACTGGAAGAATGGTATTTATGTTTCTAACGTCTTTACACATCTCATCCACCTAAAGTGGAGTTTTTTTCTCTTGTGGCTAGAGTAATTTTGTTCATATCTCTCTCATGATAGTGTTCTCAGGGTAATAATATTCTTGAGATAAGTAATTCTTGTCGATGTCTTTAGGGCTATTAAGAACATCTATCGTCCTGATTCTTGGTTCATGATTAGGGATCTCAGTGAGGACTTGGGAAAGAGCTGGAAATGGTGGTCCCTCATTGTCATAGACATGAATTGGCTGGGCCACTTATTCTGGTGTTTTATAGACACTGGTTATATGAGTGAGTGGTTCTCATGATGGTATGACTATGGGTGGTCCCCTGGTTTCTATTATTGGTGGTATTATTGGTCGCCTTCTTCTGTGAATTAAGTCGGGAATTTCGGAAGTTTCACTTTGGTTTGGTCTATAGCTGGGAGGTCTATAGTAGGGTATTTGGTCGACTATTCTTAGTCTGGATCTATTGGAGAAGAAATGTCTTGCTGTTTGCAGATCACTAGCAGTTGTAGATCCTCTACTGGAATAGGGAATTTTCTAAAGGTTTGAAAGATATTCTTAAGTTACTATCTAGGTCAGATATACAATCATCTAGGTTTCTTATAGGTGGCTTGAACGTGGGTCGGTCAATTCTTTCTTTTATCCAATGGTCTGGGAACTTAATCCTTTCCTATGGGATAGGAAATGGAACCATCATATTAACAGCTTCTGACGCGTTATAGCAAATGGTTTGGTCAGGTGGGATCTTAGGAGGAATGTAATTAGGGATAAGTCCAGATTATAAAACACGATAATGGACCCTGTAAACAAGTTTATAGGGACTGGATCCTTTCAAAAACTCATAGTTGTGGGTTTAGATATCAATAACTAGGCATTTTTCTTTGTGTTTATCATCTTTGACACTGATAGCAAAGTTTGGATAACATTGGAAATAAATAGGTCCATAAGTTAGGCTTGACTCTACTAAACCAATTATAGATTCTTTATAATTGGTGATCCTTTTGTCACGTAGGCAAACAAGTATGAAATTGTTTAATCCTATTTTTGATAAAGGTTTGATACCGATTTGGACATTACCAATATGCATATTGTTGTAACCAATTTTATGATAGTGTTTCATACTACTTTTGTTTAGAAGATTGGTCGAGAAAATATTGTCTTCTTAGAAGGTAACATCTATCTCCTTGATTATTTTTCCCAATAAAGTTTTAAAATCTAAGGCTTTACTTTTCTTATAGATACTATGTTTTGCTATGTTAGGAACTATGCCATGCACTTGGTGTCTTGTCACTCCAATTAGTCTCATAGTTTGCTATAGATTGTCCTGTAATACTATTTCCTTTGTCAGGTTTTATATCGGACCTAGAACTACTTGCAGACATGATGAAGAAAAATAACAAAACTCAGATCAAAATCTAGGTTTTAACTCATTGCTTGTCTGTAGGTCTGCCTAATACCCTCCTGGCTAGCGGCTCTCTTGGTGACTATTGATTTTTGCACCTAGAAATCGGATCTAAATCAATCCTTCCTCTTCAACAAGTCTCAAGGCT